>JAQZBX010048449.1:0-20198 GCA_029593785.1 Cabassous unicinctus
TAGTACATTTATATGCTGAGTTTGGCTTAGAGAGAGGCCACATTGAGCAACAAGGAGACTTTCAGGAGGTAACTCTTAGGCAATATGTAATACTAGGCAAAATTTGAATTTCTCAAGAAAAGGTTCCTAAATACAACCATCAATATCAAGGGCCTAGAGTAAAAGTCTGTCCTCCTTTGTTAGGCACTGCTCATGTACTTGGGGGATTCTTGCTGCTCTATTAGAGAATGTAGTAGGACTTTCCAGAATCGGAATTTAATATTCTTTGGTTATTGTGTGGGTCTCCACCCACCGAGACAATGCTCCATGACCACTTGAACATATTCATATGCCATAGAGGCATGCCCCAGGTGCACCCCTCCCCACACATCCCCCTATCACCAACACCCTTCACCAGAGATTTTTCCATGCCACAATTGTGACCTTTCTGTGATCCAAAACCTCCCCAAAAACAAAGCTACAAAAAAATAAATAATAAAAGAAGATAAAATAATAAAAAACAAAAAATTAAAAATTATAAATAATTTTTAAAATAATGGTAAAAATTAAAAAATAAAGTACAATTAAAATTTTTTCAATGTTTCTTTCATCACCATAAGATCTATTATCTTTTATGTACAGTGACAATTTCTTCCGTATGTTCCCCCAGTGTCTTATTTTTTTCACTTTATCTTCAAAGAAGCTTTAGTTTACAAAAAGGTAACATAGAAAATAAAGGGAATTCCCATATACCCAAACCCCTCTCCCTGTCTCCTTCTCCCCTATGAATAACATTTTACATGTGAATGGTACATTTGTTACAATTGATGTACAAATGTTGAAGCATTGCTACTAACCATGGCCAATGGTTTACATTATGGCTTATATTTTATAGGTTTTGACAAAATTTAAAATAGCCTGTATTCATCATTGCAAGATCATGCAGAACAATTCCAATGTCCTATGTTCCATTTATTCGATTCTTCCCTCCCCCACCCCTCAGAACCTATGGTAACCACTAAGTTTCAATTTTTGAAGAATAAGGTTCATAGTCACATGCAATAATATTGAGGGCTTGATATATTTGTCTGTTTTCTTTTATTGGACACTGCCTATGTTTTCAAGAGATTATTGTCCCTCTAATTGAGAACCTAGCAGGACTCCCCAGATGGGAGTTTAATATTTTCTTGTTTATTTTGTGGGTCTCCATCCACTGAGAGAGCACACTATGACAAGATGAACACTTTCGTATTTCACAGAAGCATGCCCCAGGTGTGCTCTATCCCGCATAGCCCCCCACCCCCAACGCCGTGCACCAGTAACCCTCCCTTGCCATATTTGCCAGAAGAACATTCCCACCATTTTAGTTTTAACCTCAGACCTACAAATCCTCAGAGTTCACCTGCTCCTTCCTCCAGCCCTCTCCCCAGTTCAGTTTGAAAATATCTAAGAAACATCTTTCAAGTTAGACCAACTCTTTTCTGCTCCACTTCCAATAAAATGGGGGAGGGGGTGGGAGAGGGAACAGTAAATAGAAACCTCACTACCTACTTGCTAAAAAATATCTAGTACCCTAACAGTGACTGTACAAAGAGGACCATTTATAATAAGGCAATATCAAATAACTTATACAAACATATCATCATAAATAGATGATTTTGAGCAGGAAAATGGAATCATTCACTGTGCTTAGGATAAAGTCCACAGAAATGGCGGTGTCAATTTAAGGCTAGGAAGGACTAGAGCACAGGAGAGCACCCTGGATGTTGCATTGATTGGTGCTTCTGTGGCTTTTTGTAGGGTAGATTGTTGTGAGATTAGAAAGAATAAGCCCAAGGTAAAAATTGAACATGTGGAACTAGGTTGTTTATGAATTGGGTAATTTATTATTTTGAGATGTGTAAAGCCAAAGGGATTGGGGGACAAAAAGAGACAGTTTAAAACACAAGCGATTTCTCTAAAATGCAAAATATACTCATGGACTTGTCTGGCAATATAAAATACACAACACAGCCATTCACTTGGATAATTCTCAAATCTAGATAATTTTACATCATAAACTAAGTAGTATGTTTTTCCTGAATAATCTCATCTCACTCATGTGATTAAGTAAAAGACTGTTGTCACTTATATAAAAGTATGACATTACCCCCCTCCATATAATTCGTACAATGAGGACAAAGCAGAGTTTCAAAATTTGAAGCTCCATTTTGATTCCCAACCTTCCTGAAAACTCAGATACCTACAAAGAAAGATTGGAGAAAGATTTTGGGCAACAACTGGGTTTATTTCAGAGAGTCACAACGGATTTTAAATTTAGGAACCTTACCAATGTAAGGAGTGGAACAATGATTTGACCCCCAAATCATTACTTCAATACAGTTTAGAATATTAAAATATATGGCAAGGAAAATATGTAAATTCTATAAGTACAATGCCATCATAGTAGAATCTCTGTTTATGACCAATAAGGCCTTTCTATTCCCTTAGAGTGAATTCCCCCACTAAATATGAGAGTCTGAGTCCTTACTATTGAAGAATTCACTATGGGGCAGATTTGTGAAAAAGCCTATGTGAAACCCTGGATCTACCAACCTAACAAAAGAAAAGACAGGCACAATGATAGCAAGACATTTTTCTCCTTTGAATTTAGTCTCCACTCACACATATTAGGAACCAAGCCCCTTGACACCACTCCAACTAACTAAGGAAGTTAGTTAGGGTCATTCACATAGACACCATATCAGCTTTTTGGTTAACAAATGGCAGTCTTCTCCCAGATGGTAAGGGTGGCAGCTCCTATTGCTCTTGATTTAGGGCCTCTGGTTTTCTGCAGCCCCATTTTGTCTTTGGCCTAGGTCACAGAGATCATAGCACAGGACCCTATCACAGAGTTGTCATTTCTTCCGTGTCCCAACAGGTTGTGGGAGTTGATCTGATATAATATTTACCACTCCCACTTGCCTTGTGCTGCTCTGCTTCTTAATCCCAACCTAGTACTGCTTTGTACTCCATGTCAACATCCTTCTGAATCAGCCCATTTGAAAGGAGACAGCCAATATGGAATGAAGCTGCTGTAGGGAGAAAAAAATTACAGGTTTTGGAAGAAGACTCCCATAAGCTATTTTATCTGGAGAAAGAATAAAGATACTTGGTATTTTTAATTACATTGGCAGAAACACCACTATTTCTCAACAAAACCTGAAATAAAGTGTTTTTCTTTAAATTTAAGATCACAAAAAAGATTTTAGTTTATGTAATATATTCACGAAATGAATCATTGTTTGCTCCAATGATTTTCTGAACTTGCAGGTGCTCAAAACAGATGTATTGAGTGTAGGGATCTTAGTTTACAAACTCAAGTGTACAAGAAATATCACATTTTCATAACTTAATATACATTAATTTTTTAAAAAAATTATTTCATGACATATGGCTTAAGTTAAAGTCATTTTAGCACACATATATATTGATATATTTGATTAAAAATTATTATAATAGACTATTGGACTACCACACAGGTTAAGATATATCCTGTCTGTATTCCTCTCTCACCACTGAGGAAACCATTTTTTAATGTTCTTTTTTTTTTTGTTTTTCTTTATATTTTCACTTCATTTTTATGTATCTATAAAATATATTGCTAGTGTGGCAACTGTTTGAAATTTAGATAAATGGTATATTGTATGTATTCTATAATTTGTATTTGCTCAATAGAATGTTAGGTTCATAGAAAATGATGTTCAGCTGTAGGCCGTTCAATTTTATTATTATAGAATATTCCACTGTATGAATATTATGAATGTACTGCAAATGTTTATCTATCCCCCTGTTGATATACATTTGACTTGTTTCTAGATTTTATTTCCCCTACATGGCATTCTTATACAAGCATCCTAAAGCACATTTGCAGTAGTATTTTATAGGTAATTATCCAGCTAATAAAGTTCCTAAAGGACAGCAGGAGAAATTTGGGATCAGAGATGCTAAGTCATTGAGTAAGAATGTTTTCAACTTTACTCCATGTTGCTAAAGTTCCAGAGTTTGCACCAATTTATAGTCTGCCAGCTGTGTAGAAAGGTTTCACTGCTTTCAATTCTTCCCCATCTAGTGAGTGTTTCATTATCATTTTAATATGAGTATATGTGATTACTAGTGAAGTACATCTTTGCAACTCTTTATTTGTCCTTTGGGTGTCCACTCCAGTGAAATGCTTGATCATAAATATTTTTATGTTTATTTTTTTCTACTGTAAATCTCTTATTTTGCCTACTGGGTGGTAGTTTTATTTTTTTAATATTTTGCATATTAATTCTTCATCACTTATATGCATTGCAAGTATCAGCTCTCTCTTCACTTCTTTTATAGAGTGTTTCTGGACAGAAGTTTTTGTTTTAATTTAATAAAATTTATTATTTGTCTTTAATTATTCATCTTTTTGCATCTTGTTTAAGAAAATGTTCCTATTCTCCAATTTATAAAATATTTACCTATATTTTTCTAAAGAGATTTATTTTTTAACACTATAGTTGATGTGGAATTGATTTTGTGTATAGTATATGATAAAGATCTAATTTTATTTTATTTTTTCCTATGGATATATAATCTTTTTTTGTCATTCCTTGTCTAATGATTGGTGTTAGTCTTGATGGCAAAGAGCTGTAGGCTCACATAAAGATTCTGTCTAACTAATCATCCCTCCCATTTGGAAAAGGAAAAATCCTTCTCTATAAAATGAAATTTTTGGACTAGAAGATTAAAAAAAAATTGGAGGTAAAGAAATATATATATATGTATTAAAAGGGGGAATGATTATAAACCATGAAGAACATTCTTCTTTTGGAAGGAGTGAGAAGATGCAATTTCCAGGTCTTTGCTTATCAGCTGTGTGACCTTGGGCAGTTCATATGAACTCTCTGAACTTCAGTTTTATCATCTATAATATGGGAATAGCATATGCCCTATACAACTCAGAGTATCTGTTAAAATCAAAAGTGGTAATATGGATAAAAGTACTTTATGAACACAAAAATATTTCCAGCTCTAATAGATTACTGTTTTTCCTTATGAATACGAATAGACAGTTATGAAATACAGTTGAGAAAGAACAAGAAAGAACAAATGTGCTAATCTTTTTTTATAAAAGCTTGTTTACATGGTAATGTAATTGTGATTGAATTAATATTGTAATTATTTATCAACCCTCTCACTTTCAGTCTGCAGTTTCCATATTTATATTATATATAATTTATATTTCTGTCAGAGTCCCAGCTGGGCAAGATTCTTGGCCAAGTGTAAATACCAATGACATTATTTGGCATTTACAACTGGAAGTTCCAATCTGGCATTAATGTTTTCCTCCAAGCAGTCTGTGGGCCTCAAATTTGCAGAATGTAATTTGATTCTCTCCATAACAGTTGAGAGTATCATGTGGCTTAATGTTTTCCTCCCAGCAGTCTGTGGACCTCAAATTTGAGGAATGTAAGACCTCATTTACATTTGATTCTCTCCACAACAGTTGAGACAGCCAGCTAGCTTTTATCTCAAATCCACCTGGTAGACATTGAAGCCAATATTATGTTTCCATCTCTCACAGGGAAAGCAATTTTCAGAAGCAGGCTACCACTTTGAAGAGTTTTTATATGGCAAGTAGACTTTTGTTTTACATGATTTTTATTTTTGCCAATGAAGCTAGGAATCAATAAGCCTAACACTTCTCAGTTGGTAGCAAGAAAGAGTTGCAGTCTCTCATTCCTTGCATTATAATTAAATCTATCATTTGCTAAAGGGTGAAATGTGTGCCAGGCACTCACCCCAAGTTTTACATATTTATTTAGCTTATTTTTATTCTAAAAGTAGTGTGATGAGGTAGGTAAATACAAGGCTCTGTTCAAGTTCACATGGGCAGTAAGTGCAGAGATAAAATTTAAACCAAGATATAAATGAATCCAAAATCCATTTTTCTTCTATAAGTCTAAACATCCTCTTTAGCCTCTCTTTTATTGTGCAGCCCTAGGAAATTTTTTGAAAAAATAATTGCAATGACTGCCTGGCATTCTCTTCTTGAAGCTTTCCAAATTTCCCAGCGGATGCCACTTAAGTCTCACCTACAAATACTGTCCCTTCTCAACAGCTAGAAACCTCTCTTTTAAAAGATTCTAAGTCAAAGGTGGATTTTTCAGCATTTCATCTTGTTCATCCTGTTGTGATTCTGGAACTCATTTCTGATCAATAATTTAATCCCTGAATTGACTAGACTCCATTACCTCTATAACATTAATTGTTACCTGAGGCCAAATTCTGTTTCCTCCAATTCTTCTGGGATCTGAAGTCCTTCCTCCACGCTCTCCCCACCCCCACCCCCACCCCCACCACCCCAGTTTTTTTAGATTGTATCACATTTGGACGCCTGTTAATTTTTCCCAGCTTTATATGATGCTTGCCACCTGTTAGTCTGGATCTTTAGAAATTGTCTCCTCCTTGACTCCTATAGCTATGTTTTGTCACATAACCTGGAATCCTATCCTTCAGCCTATACTAGACCTGACACCACCTATATGCACATCTGGATCACTGCTTGTCATCATTTTCTCTGAATCTCATGCCTAACTAGGGAAACTGGATTGTCACCATTGGCTTCTGCCAGCTTAGTCTGCAAATCCTTGTTTACATCCCAGTGTCTACAGATTCAGCTTTGGCCCACCATACCAGAGACCAAGTACACATTCTGATATGTGCACCTTTATTCAGCCTTCTTCTATTTGTTCTTTTATTGACAATTTCCACCTTAATCCAGTCATCCAACTGCCCAAGAGTTTGGCTCTTTCTGTTTAATGATTGATCTATTTCTCCATCTTCAATTTACTTATCAAATGCATTTCTTGGGTCAATATTTTGGAAGCTCAGACAGTGAATTGACATTAAGTTTAATATGAAGACTAAATGCATGCACACACAGACACACACATATATATGCATACACATATACATATATATAATGCTTTGCAGAGGTTTCTGTTTTAACTTTCTATTTTCACATAATTTTAAGCTTACAGAAAATTTGAAAAAAAGTGCAAAGAGCTCCTATATATCTTTTACTAAAATTCACCAATTCTTAACATTTTGACACATTTGGTTTATTGTTCTCTCAAATTATGTCCTTTTTCCCCTGAACCATTTGATAATAGGATGCAGTCATCATGCTCCTTGTCCCTATAATTCTTCAATGTGCATTTCCTATGAACAGTACAGTTATCAAATTCAGGAATTTTTGTATGTATATAATAGTTTTAGCTAATCTGAAGTCCAGATTCAGGTTTCATCAATTATTGCAATGGTGTCCTTCATAGCAGATTTTTCCAATATTGGAATTGTTTGTGTCAGGAGTCCTCAAGACCATCCTCAGGTTCCATGTTTCATTAGAAGGAATCACAGGATACAGAAAAGCTGTTACATACACAGTTATGCTTTCTTAAAGCAAACTGATAAAGATGAAAATCAGAAAAGGCAAAAGGCACATGGGACAAAGTCAAGGAGCAACTGGGCACTAGCTTCCAGGTTTCATCTGCCAGTGGAGTTATATGGAGACATGCTTAATTCTCCCAGCAACGAGCTATGACAAAACGTGTGAAAGACTGCTGACCGGGAAAGCTGACCTGAGCTCTGAGCTTTAGTGGGCATCAGTCCTGTAAAGATGCAGCATCTGCCTGACTGAACGCAGACACTCAGACTCCAGCCCCCTCCACCCAGAACAAAAACAGGCATTCGCCGTTTATCACATTGTTAGGCCAAATTTATCTGGTCAAACTGATACAACATGGTCAAAGCCCTCAGATATACAAAAGCAGTATCATCAGGAAAGATATTCCAAGGGCTCAGAGGTTATTTCCCAGGAGGAGGCCAAGGGCCAGTCCTGAAGATAGGCCTATCTTTGGAATGTGCAGGATTTGGCCACCCTTGCCTGCTGAGCTAATCCTTCTCTGCCCAGGAACCAATTCAGCATCATGTTTTACATTTAGATGTTATTCTTTTTTTTTTTTTCCTCTTTTTAACCACAAAACCTTTTTCTGTCTTCTTGTGATATTGTCTTTTTGAAAACTATGGACTAGTTATTTTATAAAACTTTGCTCAATTTGGGTTTGTGTGAGGTTTCCTCATGATTAGATTCCAGTTTTGGCTGTAATACTACCAAAGTGCTCTCTTTTTTTCCCTAATAGTTAACAGGAGTGAATCTGTAAAAGTGGAGTAAGGAGAGATGGCGGGAGTGTAGGGAGTAGAAGAGTGTTGGGAGAGATCACCGTGAAAGGGCCATATTCCTGGTTTCCTTGCTATGACAACTCTTGGACTTTTCCTAAATCAATCACTATATCAGATCAACCCTGACTATTTCTTTAAGGTTCAATTCCTGAATCATATTGCATTATAAAGGCCTTTGCAAAGATAGTCTCCATTATATAGGGTGACCATATAATTTGTTATCCAAACTAGGAAACTTTGAGTGTGAATTGGGATACTGTTATCAATTACAACAGGACAAATAGGTATAAATTGTATGGTCAGCCTATTCCTATGAAAGCCATGGCTAAACATTAGTGGTAATGGTTGGGATTAAATTATTTTGGTTGACATATTCATCTTTAATTTTTTAAGAGTGAGTTGTTTAATCTCCATGTATTTGTGAATTTTCCTTTTTTCTGCCTATTTTTGATATCCAGCTTTATTCCATTATGATCAGAGAAAGTGCTTCATATAATTTTGATCTTTTAAAATTTACTGATATCTGCTTTGTGACCCAACATATGGTCTATTCTGAAGAAGGATCCCTGAGCACTTGAGAAGAATATATATACTGCTGTTTTGGGGTACAATGTTCTATGTATGTCTATTAGGTTTAGTTCATATATCATATTATTCAAGCTCTCTATTTCTTTATTGATCCTCTGCCAAGATGTTCTATCCAATGCTGAGAGTGGTGTATTGAAGTCTCCAGCTATTATTAGAGAGACAATTATTTCTCGCTTCAGTTTTGCCAGTGGTTGCCTCATGTAATTTGGGGCATCCTGATTAGGTGTATATACATTTATAATTATTTCTTCCTGGTGAATTGCCCCTTTTATTAATATATAATATCCTTCCTTTTATCTAATAACAGATTTGTTTTTTAAAAATAATTTTTTATTTTTAAAGGAGCTTTAGAGTACAAAAATGTTACATCGAAATATAGGAAATTCCCATATACTCCATCCCCTTCCCTTCCCACACTTTCCCACATTAACAGCATCTTTCATTAGTGTGGTACATTTGTTATAATTGATGAACACATATTGAAGCATTGCTACTAACCATGGTCTATAGTTTACATTATGTTTTACACTTTGCACCACATAATTTTATAGGTTTTGACAAAATGTATAATGGCTGGTATCTGTAACTGTAATGTTAGGCAGAATGATTCCAATGTCTCAAAAGTGCCCCATGTTACACCTATTCTCTCTCCCCTTAGAACCTATGGTGATCACTGTCTTTATATGACTATTACAAGTTCTTCCATTACTAGAAGAATAAGTCTAATTTAGTCCATAGTTGCATTCCCCCATTTTGTTTGTTCATTCTTCTGTCTTGGGATGGTGATGTCCAACTCTGCTTCCAATTGAGAGGGGGCTTAGATCACATGGGGCAGATGGATGAAACTGTCTTGCTTAGACTTGAAGATACTCTGTTTCTTGGGTTGGACATTGTCCATCATCATCCTTTTGTTAATCATCCTGAGTGAGTCTGATGAACTGGAGAGTAGGTATTGGCTGCAACTTTGTTGAGATTCAAGCCTCACCTGGCATATGAACTGCTGGAAGATTTAAGTCTCTGGGACATATATTTAATGGGTATAGTGCTAATTATAGGTTCAAATAAATGGGATAGAAGAACTATGTGTAGGAAAATTATAAATGAGTTTAAATCTGATATATTGGGGAAGATGGGTTATCATATATTCCAAGGTAAGGCCCATTGATGGGGTGCTGATTTCCTGGGGTTGCCTACCTTGCCTATAGTGTCTAGATGTCTCTAGAGCTCCCAGGAGCACCCCTGTTTGAGGCATTGTTTACTGTGGCAGACAGTGAGATCCTCCTGAGATGTGCATAAGCGTAACCTGTGGAATGACCTCCTGACTCACTTTGAAATCTCTTAGCCATAAAAACTCATTTGCATTTAATATTTCCCCCTTTCGGTCTAGATCTTTCTCAAAATGCATCATTAATTGGTGCTTGGTATTAATCCCTCAGTGTCAGGGAGTCTCATCCCTTGGAATCATGTCCCATGTCAGGTGGAAGGCAGTGAATTTATATGCTGAGTTTGGCTTAGAGAAAGGCCACATTTGAGCAACAAGGACACTTTCAGGAGGTAAATCGTAGACAATATATATTACTAGGCCAAGTTTCAATTTCACAAGCACAAGGTTCATAAGTACAAACATCAATATTAAGGCACTGGTGCATTGGTCTGCCCTCCTTTCCTAGGCATTGCTCATGTACTCCAGAGATTCTTACCACTCTATGAGAGAATGTAGCAGTACTTACCAGTATGGGAAAATTGAATATTCCATGGGTTATTCTGTGGGTCTACACCCATCAAGACAATACTCTATGACCACATGACCACACTCACACTCCATAGAGGCATGCCCCAGGTACACACCCCCACACACATCCTCCCCACCAACACCCAGGATCAATGACCCTTCCCTATCACAATTGCAACCCCTCTGCAACCAAAAACCTCCCCAAAAACAAAGCCAACAGAAAAATAACAATAATAAAATAAACAATGAAAATTTTAAAAGTAAAATTAAAATTTTATTTTGCATTGTGCCTTTCATCTCCATAAGATCTTTTATCTTTCATCTATATTGGCAATTTCTTCTGTATGTTCCCCCAAAGTCTCATTTTTTTTTCACTTTCTTTTCCAAGAAGCTTTGGGTTATTTTCCATAGAAAATACAGCTAATTCCCATACACCCTATTCCCCGCCCCACCCCCCTCATCCTTCCCTACCAATAACATCCAACATGAGTATGGTACATTTGTAACAATTGATGAACAAATACTGAAGCATTGCTACTAACCATGGTCACTGGTTTACATCATGGTTTACCTTTTGCACTATATACTTTTATAGGTTCTGACAAAATGTATTATGGCCTGTATCCATCATTGCAAGATCAGGCAGAACAACTCCAATGCCCCAAAGATGCGCCATGTTCCACTGATTCCTTCCTCACCTTCCCCTCGGAACCTATGGCAACCACTAACTTTCAATTTTGAACAACAATGTTCATATTACATGTATTAATATTGAGGGCTCAACACACTGGTTTGTTTTCTTTTATTAGGCACTGCCTCTGTACTTGAGATGTTCTTGCCCCTCTATTTGCTTTTAAAGTCCATTTCATCCAATATATCCAATGTAAGTATAGCTATGTCTTTTTTTTTTTTTTTTTGGCCACTGCATGTGTGGAATATCTTTTTCCAGCCATTCACATTTAATCTATTGGTGTCCTTGAGCTTAAGGTGAGTCTTTTGTAGACAGCATAAAGATGACTCATATTTTCCTATCCATTCTGCCAGTCTATGTCTTTTGATTGGGGAGTTAATCTATTCACATTCAATGTTATTAATGTAAAAGCAGTTCTTCACACATGTTGACCTTTGGGTTTTATCTGTCATGTCTTATTTTCACCATCCTTTTTACACTTTTAGTTACTTTTACTGATATAATCCTCATTTCTAGACTCTCCTCCAAGCCTCTCTCTCCTGTCTTTTCTTTTCAGGCTACAACACTGTCTTTAACATTTCCTGCAAAGTTGGTCTCTTGGATACAAACTCTCTCAGGTTCTGTTTATCTGTGAATATTCTAAACTCACCCTCATTTTTGAAAGACAGTCTTTCTGGATATAAGATTCTTGGCTGGCAGTTTTTCTCTTTCAGTGTCTTAAATATATCATACCAGTGCCTTCTTTCCTCCATGGTTTCTGATGAGATATCAGCACTTAATCTTATTGGGCATTGCTTGTATGTGATGAATCACTTTTCTCTTGCTGCTTTCAGGATTCTCTTTTTATCTTTGGCATTTGCTATTTTGATTAGTATGTGTCTTGGAGTAGCTCTATTCAAATTTATTTAGATGGGAGTATGTTGTGCTTCTTGGACACAGATAACTGTTCTTCAATAGGATTGGGAAATTTTCTACCATTACTTCCTTAAATATTCCTTCTGCTCCTTTTTCCTTCTCCTCTCCTTTTGGGACACCCATGACACATATGTTTGCACATCTCTTGCTGTCATTTAATTCCCTGAGACCCTGTTCAATTTTTTCCATTCTTTTCTTTATCTGTTCTTTTGTATGTTTGCTTTCAGAGGCCATACTTTCTAGCTCATTGGACCTTTCTTCTGCCTCTTCAAATCTGCTGTTATATGCCTCCAGTGTATTTTTATTTTCATTTATTGTGCCTTTCATTCCCATAAGATCTATTTTTCTATATATGCTTTCAAATATTTTTTTGTGCTCACCCAGTATCTTCTTAATATCCTTAATCTCTTTAGCCATCTCATTGAATTTATTAAGGAGATTTGTTTGAACATCTATGATTAATTGTCTCAACTCCTTTATGTCATCTGGAGACTTAGCTTGTTCCTGTGGGCTGTATCTTCCTATTTCTTGGTATGGATTGTAAATTTTTGTTCGTGTCTAAACATCTGATTTACTAGATATATTTTTTTCTGCATGCAGTTTCCCTCTTTAGTCTAGGCTTTCTATTGATTGGCTTTCTGCTACAGCCCCTCTTTGATACTTGGTGTGACTTAATTAGGAAATTTATAGTGCCTTGTGTTTAGCCAATCTGAAGTTTTTTGTTCTTTTTCATCTGTTTCTTTCTCTTTATCCCTTGCTTGTTGCAAAGTAGGAGCCAAGGATACATTTGGTACTGTAAGCCGTGGAGGCTGAAGCTGCCCATGTTGTCCCAGGAACTGATAAAGCTTATCCCACCTTTCTCTGCTGCCAGGTGTAGAGATGGAGCTGCAGCCATGTGCAGTAATCTAAACAATGCAGGCCAAGACTGCCTGTAGTTGCCCAGAAAGACTGATGAAGGTCCATGTCCCTTCCTCTCCTACCTGGGGCAGGAATGGAGCTGCAGATGTGGGAAGCTGTAGGAGTTTGATATTTTATATGAATTCCAAAAAGAGATATTGATTATGCTTGCAAACTGGTCTGTTCCTCTGGGCATGATACCCTTTGATTGATTTAAATCCAAAGGCTTTATGTTTACTTGATTAAATCAAGATTAGGGATTTGATTCAACCACATCATTAGAGCATGAAGTGTTGAATCCCTGCCCCCTTGGTGGGCTATATAAACAGACACTTACACAGGAGAAGATACACATGTGAAGAGAGAGCCCCATAGACACGGAAGTGGAGAGGACTTTGATCCTGTGACCCAGGGAAGAGAGATGAGCCATTCGCCTGATAGTTTATAGCTGACCTTGTGAAGAGACCAGAGCAGCTGAGCCTGGAAAAAAATGAGCCCTCCAGCCTACAGCTGAGATTGGAAAAAGCTGCATCCACAAAGCCCTAAGAGGGAAGAGGAAGGCTGAACCCTTACAGACACTGCCTGCCATCTTGCTTCAACACATGGCAACAGACTTTTGGTGAGAAAAGTAACCTTGGGTTGGACTCTTTAGGGCCTTGTAACTGTAAGCTTTTCCTCCAAATAAATACCATTTATAAAATCCAACAGATTTCTGGTACTTTGCATCAGCACCCCTTTGGCTGACTAATACAGAAACAAACTAAGCTGTGTGGGTCAAAACTGACCGCAGTTACCCAGGTAGGCTGATGAAGCTCTGGCCACCCTCCTCCCTGTCAGAGGTGGGGATGGAGCACCAGGCATGCCCACAAATCCAGTCTGTGCAAGCCCAAAGCGACTGCAGTTGCCAGAGAGGGTGAGGGAGCCCTGTCCCTCCTCCTGGTCTGTCAGGGACGGAGATGGAGCCACAGATGTGTCCAACATTCTAGTTCCTGTGGGCCGAAAGAGGCTTCAGTTGCCCAGAGAAGCTGAGGGAGCATGGTATCTCCTCCTGCCCTGTCAGAGGTGGGTATGGAGCCACTGGTGTGCCCACTTATCTAGTCTGTGTGGGCTGAAAGTGACTGCAGTTGCTTAGAGAGGCTGAGGGAGCACTGACTCTTCTGTCCTTTCAGGGGTGGGGATGAAACCACAGGAGTGCCCAATAATCTAGTCCATGTGGGCCGAATGTGCCTGCAAGTTCTCGGAGAGGCTGAGGAAACACTGCTCCCCTCCTATCCTATCAAGGATGGAGCCACAGATGCCCAACATTCTATTCGTGTGGGCCAAAAGTGACTAGAGTTGCCCAGAGAGGCTGGTGCAGGTCACCCTGACCTGAGTGGAAAGAAGCCAGTCCCTACTGTCACTGTGGTTTTCAGTCAGTCCTGCTTCTCCTCATGCCAGGGAGAGACTTAAAATGGAGGCTACTGGCCTTTTTCCAACTTGGACAGGTTCAAACTTTAGCTATTCTTAAGTTTAGACTTTAGCCATCTGAATTTACTAATCAGTAGCTGAAGTTGGTGCCCGAACATCTCTTCCTCCCTCATTTTTGGGAAATGGAGATCCCAACTCCAGCCAGGGAATAGTTCCCAAGGCGTCTTGCACTGACAGTGGAAGCTGGGCATAAGCCTCAGCGGTGCGGAGTGCTCTACTCACAAATCTTCACTGCAGATGGGCAGTCTCCTCCTTCTGTTCATCCAAGGGTGTTGCAAGATGCTCTTTTGGTCGCTTGGACTCCCTAAACAGGTGCTTTAGATAGCTCTGGGTGATTACTAACTGCACTGCAGAACAAGCTGGCTCTTGGAGCTCCTTACTCTGTCACCATTTTGCCCCTCCTCTCATCTTTATTTATATTGAAAAATGATTTCCCATTTTGTTTTAGGTTTCCACATTTTACAATCAATTTATCTTTCCACTGGGCATATAGGAACATCGCCAAACAAAATGAAGTGATGCTTTCTCAGAAATGAGTAAAATATTGCAACAAATATAAAGGACTATTTTAGACTTCACAGGCAGGAAGTTAATCATCATAATGGTATACACATTTCAATTTATGTGAGTTAATTTCAATTTCTGACAACAAATATATTTTATTAAATATAATTTACTAGAACAAGCATAGAATGAGTAAATATAATTCCCTGTAAACAAACCTGTAAAATAAGCTTAGCAGTAATCAACCTCAAGAGTTATATTCCACACAAATAATTATTAACATTTGTAATTAAAGAAGAATATACAGAAATTTTTCACATTTTTTTCAGCAAACAAAACTAACAAAGCAATCCTTTATATGGTGCTTACACCTCTAAGTACTTTAGACAGATATTACATTATTTAGTCCTAATATCATCAATCCTCTGAGGTAGGTAATTTATCCTGTATTAATCTTCATTAATGCGTGAGAGAACTGAGGCACAAAGAAGTCAACTAACTTGTTTTAAATTTACACCGTTAGTTAGTGGTAGAGGTAGGATTCTGCTCAGTTCATGTGGCTCCAGTGACTATGTGCTGTTAAACACTTTGTAATTCTGCCTATCTCTTTACAACATTCTGAGACTCAATTTTATCACTGAAAAGTACAAAAGATGCATAGTTCTATTTTTATTTTTTTTTAGGAGGTACCGGGGATTGAACCCAAGACCATGTGTCTGGGAAGCAGGTGCTTAACCCTGAACTACATCTGTTTTCCTATAAGAGTTTGTTTTTTGCTTGTTTTTGTTTTTAGGAGGTACTGCAGATTGAAACCGGGACCTCATACATGAGAAGCAGGTGCTCAACCACTTGAGCTATATCTGCTCCCCACATAGCTCTATTTTAAGCAGTGTCCTTATTACTGCCAGTCCCCTGGCAAACACTATTTATTCATTGTGTCTTTATGATACCTGATTTGTAAATATTATTTGACCTTCTTTTGTTTTGATTATTGTGATGGTTAGGCTAATGTGTCAACTCGGCCAGGTAATTGTGTCCAGTGTTTGGTCAAGCAAGCACTAGGCTAATTGTAATACATGGACATTTATGGACTTTAGTCACCAGTGAGTTTACTGCATAGATGGCTGATTACATCTACATCAATCAGGGAGATTGCTGTCAGCAATGAGTGACGCTTTATCCAATCAGTTGAATGTCTTAAACGGGGAAGTGATTTCAGCATTCAAAGAGAATGGTTTGCAGCCTGCCTGCGGAACCTGGATTTGTGCATCCCCACGGTCACGTGACAGACTCTTATAAAATCTCATACTATTGACAGATATCTCCTGTTGATTCTGTTTCCTTAGAGAACCCTGACCAATACAGTTACAGAAAAGCATACTGACTCAAAAGCACTTGTGTCAACCTTCTCTGCCTCTCAATGTTTCTCATTATAGTTTCAACCATAACTTTAATCAAAGTGTAACAAGAGAATTATAATTTTCTATTTCCATACCTATAATATTACCTAATGTCAGGTAATGTTCAATAAATATCTATTGAATTTTATTCAGTCATATAATTGTATTTGTCAAGGTTCCATCAGGAACAAATGACACACTCAGCTGAGATTTTGAAGACTTTAATAAAAAGACTATTTACTGAAGACTGAGAAAGTATAAGGGAAGCAATAAGAGATTGTGAGGTGACCAAGAACCTCAAATTTGGGAAACAAATTTCACCTTGACATGAAAGTGCAAGGAAAGGGAAGATGTTATTGGAATCTGGTGATAACTGAATCCATGAGAAGCTAGGGGAAGGCCACCTACCAGGAGCTAGAAGTGACAGTGTGGGGAGGCACAGCATCTACTAGATCCCTAGCCCAAAGCAACTAGAGATGGAATATGTGGTCTGAATCCCTCTCCTTTCATTCTTCCATATGGATGTCTCCTAGTGCTTCCTATTGTTCAGCCCAATGGGAAGTCAGATGATAATGATACAGGGTGATGAACTCCATAGAAGTAGTTCTTCTAGGGCACAGAGAATGGACGGAAATTGGATCTTGTAAGAACAAACTTAGACTATAACTAGTATTGTACAATAATTAGTACATAT
Organism: Cabassous unicinctus; assembly: GCA_029593785.1. Taxonomy (NCBI): domain Eukaryota; kingdom Metazoa; phylum Chordata; class Mammalia; order Cingulata; family Chlamyphoridae; genus Cabassous; species Cabassous unicinctus. The sequence goes on from JAQZBX010048449.1 coordinate 17,124, forward strand.
TTTGAATAACTACTCCAGTGTTGCAGCTGAGTAGTGCCCCTAGCTGATCTGACAGCTAAATGCAGACTGCTTTTTCCCTAACAGAGCACAAGAATACCCAGCTGAGCACAGCTCTGATTGCAGAATTATCAGAAAATCCAGAAGTTGTTCATCTGAGCCATTGGTTTGGGGGTGGTTTTAATGCAGAAATAGATAACCTACACAGACTACTTGAAGAGAAGATTCCCGAGGTAATCTAAAAAGAAAAGTATTAGTTTTCAAGTAAGTGCATGATCAGAAAAACCTTCCAGGTGAAGTGAACAGTATTCAAATACGAAGAGAAAAACATTTCAAGAACTTTGATGAGTAAAGTGGGAGGAAGACGAATCAAGATAAGTTTCAAAAATAAATCAAGGGCCAAATCATAGTCTGTAAACCATGATACAGAACTTGATTTAACTATTTTTTACTGAAGAGTGTTTGCAAGATGGTGACATTATCAGGATGGTATTTTGGAAAGACCTCTCTGACGTATGTGTGGTTGATGGAATCTTCATATTCCTTGCCTGATAAAACTGTACTGTCCCTTCCACATTCATCACGAATATCACTTGCTCACTGAAATCCTTGCTAGTCCTCTGCCTTCTGGAAATGTGTCTCTCCCTTAAAATTCTAAATTAATATATCTTACCTTATACTTGACTATAGTACTGTCATTTGTTTGCTGCTCTTATTGCCTTGGCTATAAGTCCTTCGAGGGCAGGCTATTCTGACCTAACAGAGTAGTTTGAATACAGTAAGTTTAAGATAAATACTTATTGAATTAAAACAAACCCAAGGGAGTTATTTTTTTTAAATGGTTGAAAACTCAAATAACAAAATCTGATTATATTTTCTAGAGTACATTTAGAAATAGGTAGGTTGTTTTTGTTTTTTATTGTTTCCAGTAATGTTGGACTAGGTCATTCAGAACAAAAAGTCACTTGGTAAAAGCAAATAAAACTTCTACCTATGGGGAATTAGCATCATCTTAGTCCTTAAATTACTTCTATAAATAATTTTGTAAATTCAGTGACTGGTACACAAAAAATGTGCGTATAAATAAGGAGACAGGATAACATGAATGAAAAAAAACAAATGAAAAAACACAGACAATGAAAACATATCCATATGCTCTAGATATGTGTTGTCAAAACAGACTGTAAAATAAATATGCAAATAGCATCCAAAGAGATAAAAAGAAAAAAAAAGAGAGAATTGTAGCACAGAATTGGAACAAATCGAATGCCAACTAGGGATTCTAGATTTAAAAATATACTTAACACCTGATAGTAAGTTCAACCTGGAGTTTAAAAACTGTTTTAAACACAGCTGAAGTACAAATGACTTGAAGAAAATATCTAGAATGAAGGATTATAAGACAAAAAGGTGAATAAAAGAAAAGAGAGGGTAAAAACTTAAAGGGTAGAATAAGAACTACATATAATAGAATCCCAATAAGAAATGAGAGTCTGTGAAAGAAGCAATATGTGAGACAATAATGGTAGAGAATCAGTACTAAATTGATAAAAAATTATATGGCTTTATAATGTCAATCTGAATTAATAATTACTAGCAATTAAGTAATAAGGGAACAGGTGGCAGCAAAGAAGAATAAGCATGTGATGTTTTCATGAGTTCTGGACACCTTTGGAATTCCTTTATGATCCTGATTTTCACTATGGAAGACATACTATTTTACCCTTTGTTTTGGAAAGAAATAAATTGTGGCTATTAAATTATGTCAAGACTTGTATGTTCATTCCCAGAAGATAAGTTATACTTAATGAAATTGAGGAAGAAAACATACTATATGAAAAATTCCTGTGAGAATTCTTTGTCCACAAATTATGTTTATTTATTTTTAATTGTGTGATAACTGAAGGATCCAAGAATTCTAAAAGATTCACAACAATTCTACTTACAACAGGGAGCCAGAAATTGTATGGGTATTATCTGAATACTGACAGAAAATAAAAGAGATTTAAAAAAATCCTTTGAATTGCTTGCATGTCTAGCTGTCCGGAGACTACTGTCTCATTGCCTTTAAAATAATCCAGGAAAGTGTAGCCAGGAAAAGAGAATACATCTAATTCTGGAAAGTCTAAAGCACCATAATTGTGAAGCTTACATTCAGCATTGTACATCCCTGTACAGTGCACACCTGATTTTGTTGTTGTTATTACAGTTGTAGAGATGATACAACATTTTAAATATCAGTACTGAATGTTAAAGTTAAAATGGGTTACATCCAGAATTTTCAGGCAAGGTAATGGTATACTGGAATTACCTAGGAGGTATTTCACACTATATACATCTCCTCTCCTCAGCTGAGTCAGTAAGTGGCTCCTTCTTGTACCTGGTTGCACATTGGAATCACCCGGAGAACTTTAAAAATATTGCCTCTTAGATCCCACTCCCATAGATACTGATATATTTGAACTGGGGCTCAGTCTGGATACAAGGGATTTTTTGTAATCACTCCAGGTGTCTCTAATGTATTACCAAGGTTGAGAACAATTAGCCTACCAGAACTTGAAAGGAAGAAAGAGATGTAAAATTTAATTGCCGGGTAATTCTGATGTGCTTGCCAGATTGCTTTCTTTACATTTTACAATTCAACCAGCATTACTTTGCTGGTGATTATTAAATACATACCTCAGCCTCAAACATTCTCCTGAGCTCTAGATAATGTTTACCAACTTTCCAACTATCTCTCCATCCAAAATCAAACTTCATCCATCCCCTTCTTCCATATCTTACTAACTGGAACATCATATCACTTGGATTCCCAAGCAACAATCCAAGAAGCTCTCTTGAAATATTTCTCTTCCTTCCACCCTTCATAGACAGGTTCCAAGTCATTTGAGTCCTACTTCCTTAGCATTTCTTGAATCAGTTTACTTGGTGTTTCAGGTTTGTATCGCTATAAAATAAACCATGCCCAAATCCAGTAGTTCAAAGCAACAACTACACATTTCCCATGATTCTACAACTTGGGCAGGGCCTCTCCAAGAGGATTCATCTCTGCTTCATGTGGTATCAGCTAGGGTCATT
>JAQZBX010048450.1:0-20199 GCA_029593785.1 Cabassous unicinctus
GCAACAAAACTCATGATGATCTTTTGTAAGTTGTTACAAATGTTACAAATGTTTCACAACAATGGAAGGTATTTGTGGTGCGGTGATGTATGGGAGCCCTATATGATGCTATGTATGTTTGTTTTTACTATACATTTATTGTTTATGTATGTTCATGTATGATTGATATACTTCAATACATTGTTTTTAAAATGAAAAAAAAAAAAAAAAAAAAAAAAAAAAGAAACGTCTAGTAAGAATTAAGAAATGAGATCGATATTGGTTCAAATGTTAACTCTGTCTCCTGCTTTGTGACCTTGAGCAAGTTACTTCATTTTCTGTGCCTCAGTTTCCTCTTTTGAGGCTGTTATAGGATTAAATGAGAAAAGGCATATAAAGTATTTAGCATTGTGCCTGGGACTCAGAAACTTTTCAATAAATGTTGGTTGTTATTAAACACTTACTAAATCCTTTACATGCGTTATTTCATTTACTCCTCACCACAACCATATGAACTAAGCATTTTATCTGCCTTGAGAGATGAGAAAACTGAGTTCTGAAGAAGCTAAGGAACTAGCCCAAAGTCACAGAGCAAGTAAATGGTGATGGCATGATTCAAGACCCTGTAATCTCCAGAGCTCATACTCTTAAGCAGTAGGCTGTACTGCCACCTCCCAGGTGCTCTATTATCATTGTGGTTGTTGTTGAGGTTGTTAAATTGTATTCTTCTAGTTTGAAAGAAAAAAAAAAACAAAACAGCATCCTCAGAACAAAAATTAAAATATTCCTAAATAAGTTGTATTTCTTAAAGTGAGAACTGTATAAAATTTAAGGCTATAATGGATCACAAAGCTAATTTAGTGTTCTTCCTACTTTTACAGGTTTCATAAACAAAAATCTCACATGGAGCTCTATTATATAAACAGATAAAGCAGAGAGGCTCTGTGTAAGGCAAGAGTGAACAGCCTTACTTAGTCTCAACCTAGGACTCCAAGAAACATATCCAAAAGCCACTGAGCTAATCCATGGTCCTCATTTACCGAGGAGGGAGCTGACATCTAGGCAGCTTAAGTAACACCAAAGTTACAGTAACACCTCAATTAATTTCAACACTACTTGTGCTGAAATATATACCAGTGATTCTTCAGGGATGTCTCCTTATCAATTCTCCAGAGCATATTCAACATTATATTTTATATTTGGAAAATTAAATAACAAACATAGTTTTCATACATACCTTCTTCTCCAATGCCATATCCAGTGTCAAATCAAGATAAACACCTTGCTTTGGATAAGTAAAGTCCAGAATTTGAAATTTCTTAAGTAAGTGAATAGCTTTCTCCACCTCATATATCTGCCTCGGGTATAAGCGCTTTAAATAGACATCATCCTCAGGCTCGCTTTCCATATAGGGGTATGACTTTATTTTTTCTATATCATCCTTTTTTTCATCTGATGCTTTTTCTTTGGGACCTTTTTTTGTTTTCTTCTCAGGTCTTAATAAACAAAGATAAATTCAAGATCGGTTATCTCAATTCATATTCCAAGATACTTAAAATTTTAAAATAAGCAAATGTATGACACAAAACAAAAAACAAAAGAGAATATTTATTTTACTCAAAAGCATAGATTGCTGTAGTTTCTCTAGCTCAACAAATATTAAGTGAACATTTGTGCTGTTTGTTGTTTCTCCAGAAACTTACAGAGGAGTGAAGCAGACAGACATGCAAAGAGATAATTTCAATATAATGTGGTAAGCATTATGAGAGTGTTATGGGAGACCTAGGGAAAGGACCCTTCACCCAGACCAGGAGGTTAGGAATAGTTTTCTGAAAGAGATGGCCCCAAAACCAATTCCTGAAGGGTAAAGCAGATTATATACCCAAGAAAAACGAAAATATATGTCCATACAAAAACTTGTAAATGAATTTCTTTACAGCAGCATTATCTGTAATAGCCAAAAAAGTAAAAACAACACGAATGCCTATCAACTGTTGAACTGATACATAAAATGTGGTATATTCATACAACAGAACATTATTTGGTCATGAAAAAGAAGGAAGTATGGTACTTGCTACAACAAGGATAAACCTTAAAAACATTATGAGTGAAAGAAGTCAGTCATAAAAGACCACATACTGTATGACTCTATTTATATGAAATAGCCAGATTAGTCAATTTGTAAAATTTATAGAGACAAAAGTAGATAAGTGGTTGTCTAGGGCTGGGGGTAGGCTACATAGGCAGCTGGTGGGGGCAGGACGCAGAGAATGGGAAATAACTGCTAATGGGCTCATGAGTTTCTTTGGAAGGTGATGAAAAAGTAGCAATATTGATTGTAGTGATGGATACACAACTCTGTGACTATACTAAAAATCAATGGTGCTGTATATTTTAAATGGTTAAATCAATTGTATGGTATATGAATTATAACTGAATAAAGCTATTATTTAAAAACAGAGCTAGCCAGGCAAAGAAACAATAAAATAAAAGGATTGAAGCATGGAATAAAATGGTATAGGAAGGGAGCTATTATAAGTTTTGGATGACTACATCAGGGATGGGCAAACTTTTTCATAAAGGACCAGAAAGTAAAAATTTTAGGCTTTGCTAGCCATATGTTCTCTGATGCAACTACTCAAATATGCCCCTGTAGTAAGAAATCAGTCATGGAAATTACATACATAAATGAACACAGCTATGTTCCAATAAAACTTTACCTGTGGACACTGAAATATGAATTTCATAATTTTCATATGTCACAGAATATCTTTATTTTTTTCAACCATTTGAAAATATAAAAACCATTCTTAGCTCATGAACCATACAAAAATAGGCGTTGGGCCTATGGGCTGCAGTTTACTGAACCCTAGGGGTAGATTAGAGGGCAGGAAACAGCAGGTGATGAGGCTAAAGAACCTACATCACAGAGGGTCTACTCTAGAGGCAACAGGAGAAGCCACTAAAATGAATGACATCTATATTCTGGTAGAACATTTGGGCTGCAATATAGTGATGGATTTGAAGAGACTGTTATTTCCCTTTCTGCCCAAAGAGATATGTGAGTCTAAACCACAGGAGTTATAGTAATATGGCTGGAGAAGAGATGACAGATTAGAGAAATATTCACCAGGTAAATACTGAAAATAAGGAAAGAGGAAAGAGAAAACTCAAGAATACGTCTTAGATCTCTGGCTTGGGTTACTAGGCCTAGAGTAGTACTAAGACCAGAAATAAAGAAAACAAAAAACAGGTTTCTGGTGAGGAAGTAGTCAGAGATGAGTTCAGTTTGGGGCAGAGTTTTAGCATGTGGTAGATTGCATCATTGACCCCAATTCTCTTTACTTTATCCATTCAAGTCTTTTAGGTGTGGCTCTGCAGTTCCTCCCACTAAAGGGGTGGAGTACATTTCCCTGCCCCTTGATGTGGTCAAGTGACTTGCTTTGCCTGACAAAATAAAGCAGAACTGATAGCATTCCAGTTCAGAGCCTAGGTCAGGAGAGACTTCATATGTTTCTACTTGCTTGTTTGTGCTTCTGCCAAAACATGAAGAAGGAAAGACATGTGGAACAGAACTGCTCCCACAGAGCCCCAGGCTAGATTAGACAATTCTCAGTTAACCTACAGACTCAGATGCATGAGTAAAGCCTGCCAAAATCATGAGAGACACCAAACCAAACCCAGCCTAGATCAGCAGACCCATAGATGTGTGGGCAATGATAAGTAATTGTCATGGGGTAATTTGTTATATAGCAAAAGCTAACAAGGCACTTAGAAAGTACCTAAGAAAATACATTCAACAGGTAATTGCAGGTAAGAGTATGAAGACCAGAAAAAAGACAGAACTAGAGGTGCTATATTCTCTTAGCATCAATTCAAATCACACCTCTAACCTTATAACCTTAAGAGTTTTAAATTAGTAAAATGGTATTCTAGAAAGATGTTTGTATATTTTTCAATGTTTCTGTGTAGGCAAAATAAAGATGCCCATACCCCAAATTCCAGAACCTGCCAAAATGGACTTTGCAGGTATGATTAAGGTTAAAGACCTTGAGATGAGAAGATTATCTTGGATTATCTGGTGGGCCCAATCCTATCACGAGTCCTTAAAAGCAGAGAACCTTTCCTGGCTGTGTCAAGATAGAGCTGGGATAAGAAAGATGGATGAAGAGGCAGGAAAAATTGGAGTGTAAAAGGGACCTGCTATTGCTCATTTTTGAAGATAGAGGAAGAAGGCCAAGAGCCAAGAATATAGTGGCCTCTCAAAACTGGGAATGGCAGGCAAATAGATTCTCCCCTAAAGCCTACAGAAAAGAATGAATGAAGCCCTGCCAACATCTTGATTTTAGCCTGTGTCAGATTTCTGGCCCACAGAACTGTAAAATAAATTTGTGTTGTTTTAAGCCACAAAGTTTTGTGGAAATTTGTTATGGTAGCAAAAGAACACTGATAATGGGCCCCATAAAATTTAAATGAAAGAAATGGATAACAGTAAAGCAATTTTTTTAAAAAGACCTTAAAAACCAATCTAACATATAATTCCATTCTTAGCATTCAATAAATCCTTATTACCACTACTAATAATAGTATCCTCTCAGCTAATAAACAATTTAACAGAATAGCAGATAATGGCATTGTTCATTTTTAATAGGATGCAGGTGTCCTTCTGGGCTGACAAGTCTAAGCAGGTGCCCAAGTGGATGGATGCAACACATTCTAATAATCTACCTGGGAAGTACTCCACAAAATTCTGAAACCTTCAAAACAGGAGAAACCACATTTTATTTTACATTTAGTAAAACAACAGGGAGACCAACAGAAGGAGCCTAGAGAGCCTGTTTTAGGAATAAATTCTCCTATCTAAAATAAACAAAATGAGCAAATGTCATAGTTGAAGCTACTAGATTTACTTTACATAAAGGCTGATTTTACCACTAAATTTTTAATCAGAGTAGAATCTATTCAATTTGCAATGAATATGTAATTCTCAGGGAGCAGAAATATTAATTTTTAACTTAATAAATATTTTCAAACCTAATAAAAAGTCTGGTGGACAGAGAGACTGAGCTGAGTACAAGCAATTTATTTATACTTTGGATCATGTTTCACAAAATATTTTAAGTGTCTCAGTAAAAAAAAGTTTCAATTTCAAATGGGAGGCTGCTTTAGTGAAAAAGAAAAGTATTAGCATCATTATAGCACAGATTTACAATTGAACAAATTCCCTTAATAATAATCTCATAGAACCACTGTGTTTTCCATGGCCCTTCAAAAAACGTCTTTATTCATAAGAATCACACCCAGATAAACTCTTGTTCATGCAATCATGTAAAGCCCTAATAGAATATTCTATGATTCTCAGGGCATAGAATAAATTATACTAGAAAGGTTTGGGAAAGGTAGGAGAAATACCTGGCATTCTGAACCAAAGAGAACAGAATTTAGCTGCAGTTACCTAGGTTACTAAATCATACAGATTAAATGTGTAACAAAAGACTGTACTCAGGTAGTAACCTTCTCCCTGCCTCATGTGTCCCCTAACTTCATAAACATGAAAAGGAAAATAATTCAGTTGTCATACACAAATAAAACAAGATAAGAAAAAAACAATAGTGCTCACTTCCAGAACTTTGAGTATCTGTGATCCCAGAGAGAAAGATCCTTCCAAGACTGAAGATTCCTCTATCATGAAGCATTAGAGAGGGGAAAAAGCATACAACCTCTTTCAAACTAAACTAAACTAAATGGAACTAAACAGAAAATGCCTAGGACATGTGAATATTAACAGAATGGAAATGTCTAGAAATCTTATTTCTCCTTGTAATCATAGAGATAAATTTATTAATATTTCTGATACTGGTTTATTCATTATCTTTTAAAATAAATGCAGAAGTTCTGCTTCAGCTTAATTTAGAGCATAAAAGCTGGAAAGAGAATTAAAACAAGAACCAGATAAAATCTCACATTTCTTGAACCCATCACAGGGCTAAGATCAAGAGCAACCAAGTAGCCTGAAATACAAGGAGGGGAACCACCCTCCCCTCCCACCCTCCAACCACCAGGATTGCTTCACCTGTGGAAGAACACAAAAGGAGGGTAAGCAGATAAGATTTTAAAAATTCAGCTAAAAGTTTAGCCCTAGTTTGACAGGTTAAAACTCCTGGGAGATCCAGACACAAGGGGAAGTCACACTCACTCTTTTCTACAGACCTCCACCAGATGCTCACAGGAAAGACTAGAAGCAGGCTAAGGGACCTGAGGGTGCAGGCATGGACGATACCCACCGCTCCTGCGGTAAAGACACCTTTTCAGATGGAGCAAAACCCAAAATCCACTGGGGAAAGGGCATCAAACCCTCACCACCAGGGCACAAGTAAACACCCATTGAGGGCGACTCATGCAGCTCAAATTAGCATGCCCGCACTCCCATCTTGAGTGTGTACTTTCGCTTTTCATTAAATTCTCCTGAGCTAAATGACTAGTCCTTGAATTCTTTCAACTGTGTCAAGAACTCTACTACCCTAAGTTGAGGTCTTTCTCCAAAGACCTCCCTGGGCCTCTCTGACATCAGATTTTGGCAGCCAACAAAGGACCAGGAAAAGTAAGTATTGGCCTGTCGGCCTTTTCTACCTGCTCCTGGCCTATCCTACCTATTTATTCGTGCTCTGTCATTTCAGCTACAGACATAATCTTGACCTACCCACCTGACCATGGCTGCCCTCCCTGAAGGGTGGTGGAGGCCTTGTTTCTCATGCCATGCAGATTCAAGGGACACATGGGTGATAGCCAATGCCATCTATAGGTGTCTCACTGGGAAATTATCCAAGTCAAAAAGAAGTTCACCAGCAATCTTCCTGTCCCACTGACATGCAAGAATCTCTCTTAGCCACTTTTTCTGACTTGTGACTTTACTTTTCTCATAGCTCAGATATGTCCTCTGGTTATGAGATGGCAAGCTTCTTCCTCCATATAGCACCACCGCCCGATTCACTATTCAGGGGGATTTTGTTGTTTGTGGTGATCCACAGGCCAACTACAAACAGTTGAGCCCGTGGATCTCTCATTTAACCACTCCTTGTGACCCTTTAATGCTGGTTTGCTGCTTTTTTTCCTGCCATGTGCTCCTTTGTCATCACGATCCCCGACCTTACCATTTTGCTTGGGAGAGCAGGATGTGATACTGGTCATGGGATATGACCCAACTCCTTCCAAGCTACATTCTCTCCAAACCCTTGTGTACCACCCTAAAGATCATTCAGATACCCCCAGAAGCACCCTCCAGGGACATGTCCTCTTCTTCATGTTAAAAACCCTCTGACCCATATCTATCTTGATCAGAGGCTAATGGACAGCCATTTTAGTGCCCACCAGTTCCACCTCAGACTTTCCTATCCTCTCAAACTTCGGAAACGTTCAAGTTGTTATCAGGCCCTAGAGTTGCCAGGGGCCCCCTGGCCAGTAAAGACCTGGTCTCAAACAGAACTCAGGAAGTGAAGGGGGAGCCCTTGTAGGGATCCCACATTCATTCAGGAACCCTCCATGAGGACCCATTATATCTCTCCTTTCTTTCATAGGTCAATACGGGCCTAGCAGAAGACTAGGATATGGATAATTCCCCCTCTATACCCACAGACTACCCTCTTGAGTGCCTCTTGAAACAATGGAGCACTTTCCAGCTGGGTGGCCTAAACTGGAAAAAATTAATCTATTTCTGTAATTCTGCATGGCCGCAATATAAATTAGAGGGTGGAGAAAAATATTCCAAAAATGGAACGCTTAATTATAATACCATACTCCAATTAGAACCTTTCGGCAAGCAACAGGAAAAATGGACCGAGGTGCCTTATGTTCAGGCCTTCATGGCATATCAAAACCTTGACCTCCGAGGGACCTGCTGTTTGTTATGCTCATACTCCTCCAGAAAAGCCAAGCAGGATAAAAAGATCATATAGAAATCTGCCCTCCTCTCCCAGGGCCTTCTCTTTGAGAGAGCTATGTGGGAAGGACTAGATGCAATAAGATAATATAAGTTTAGCTTAGAAATCTGTCCACTATGCCTGAAAATTAAGAATGATAAGAGACAGAAGAAATGTTACAGAATAAACCTTGGTTTGCATAGTTTGCCCTGCAATTCCCTAATTTAAACCTTCTTAATGGCCTTGGGATCCTTAATGGTTTTTAAACCATCCTTAATGGTTTTTTTTTTTTTTAAATATAGAGTCACTGCTATTTTGAAAGTTAAGTCTTTTCCAAACTATTTTACTATCTTATTTGTCACTGTGATAAATAGAGGCCTATTGTTCAGACCTGACAACCTTTAATATTCTAATAAAACCTTTAAGGATAACTTTAATTGCAAACTGTTACAAAAGAATTTGTTCTTTTACCTTGTAAAAAGTGAGATGCTTAAACACATGTTTGTGAAAATTAACATTACCAATATATTTATATTTTAATCCACAATGGAAAATATATTACAAAAGTAAAAAATATAATACTTGCATAAACTGTGAAAAAGTTTAAATGGGACGTTATTTTGACAATGTTTTAAATTTTAGTCACATTTTATTCAGATCAGAATTTTTATCAAGGTGTTAAACTTCTGTTAAAAAAAAACTAGTTTGTCATAAAGTTCTGCACATAGTCACAGTATTTATTTCCTAAGACTACTGTAAATGTATAGACTAAAGTTTACTACTAAAGGAAATAGTATTTATAAGATGATAATAGGAAGACAATCTAGATTCCATTGAAAATCTTAGATCCTCTTAAAATTTACTAGAAAAAACAGTTTTCTTCAGATACTGCTGAAGTTGCTTTGTGATAAACTGTATTTTTCTAAAACCGAAAACATGAAGGAGAAATTAAATATGTAATTTACTTATATATTTGAGGATTGTATAAAATTCTTAAAGACTTTTAAAGTTTTCAGTCTTTCTATCCTAATACTGATCTGCATGGTGATATTGTTGGTTTTAGTTTTAGTTATTCTTAAGAAAAATGTGATGTTCTGAAAACAACCAAAATTTCTTATCAGTTACAATGTTCTGTTCTGATGCTTCTCTAAAAGACCAATGTAAGACCGTTTTTCTTTGAAGCTGAACAAATGTATGCTAATACTATAAAATGTTAATATCGGACAAAAACACATTATGCTAAGTGAAAGAAACTAGACACAAAGTACTACATATTATATGATTCCATTTATATAAAATGTAAATATAAATCAATTTATAAAGATGAAATAGAAAAAAAGAAAGCCTTTCCTAATTTTCTGGATATCTTCGTGTCATTCTACAGTGCAGTGGGATTGTGATGTATGTATCCATATATATATGTGTTCTTTTGCCATATTGTAATTTTTTAGACAGAATTGGAAATAAAATCAAACTCATTCTAACAAAGAAAGCAGTATCCACCGATACACAAATAAAATGATGGAACTCAAAAAAAAAAAAAAAGATGAAATAGATTAGTGGTTATATAGGACTGAGGAAGGATAGAAAGATTGAGAGGTGACTCCTAAGGGGTGTGGAGTTTTTCTTTTTGGAGTAATGAAATTGTTCTAAAATTTTTTGTGGTGATGAATGTACAACATTGTGATTATACTAAAAGCCATTGATTATACACTTTGGATAGATTGTATGGTATGTGAATATATCTCAATAAAACTACTTAATAAATAAATAATTGTGCAAGAATAGCCAGAAATAGCAGCTATGTACAGCAACAAAAACACAGAGACATTGAGAGGTGAAGAATGTTCTTGTTTGTCTGTTTTTTAATCATTATTATTATTGAAATAACAAAAATGCTCTAACAAGGATTGAAGTGATAAATGCACAACTATGTGATTATACCAAATACCATTGATTGTACACTTTGAATGAATTATATGCTTTATTAATATGTATCAATAAAATTGATTTGTTAAAAAAAAAGGGGGGGATGAAGTCAGCTCATCTTTAACAAAAAGAGACTTCAAGGAGAAGCAAGGTAAGTCTGTAAGTTATGTTTTACCTGTTGATTAACATAATCTTGGTAAAAGCGTAAAAGTAAAATGAAACAAAATTTCTTTAAGTTGTAGTTAATGATCTCTGGAAACAGGTTTATTTAAGGAAATTAGGGCCTAGACTGTAAGGTCTTGCAGCAGTCACATTTATTCCTAGGATCTGATCTCTAATTGTTATTTGTAAATCCTGAGATGCTTCAGTCTTTGAACATAACCTGATAGTGCCCTAGGAATTTTTAAGTACCTGTATGACACCTGGAACCCATAGTCAAAGTTAGCCAGCTCTAAAAGTGATGAAGAAGCCACCCTATGGCTACAAAAAGAGTGGCCATAGAGGAGTTGCCAGGGGGTGGTGCCTGGCTAAGGCACTATTTCATACTATATAAGATTTGAGGCCTGTTTTCGGTTCCAACTGTATTCAGTGCCTTACAGCACAAAACCAACATACCCTTAAGGGACTGGCAAATACATTCATGCATTCAGACCAGGCCCCAACTACTGCACACAGTGTTTCTCCATTTGAGTTATTGACACAGCCAGTTAATATGGCCTCTAAAACAATAAAGGTATCTGCTACATCACCTGGCCATATCCCCAAAGTGGATGAAAGCACGCTGCTGCTAAAAACACCCGTGGCTTTGCAATCCTGTGATGGCTCAGTCTCTTTAACCCTACAGTGGACACTGCCTGCAGACTGGCTGTTTCATAGGGCCAGAGGGCGCTATGCAACAGGCTGGTGGAACACTGGAGCCAACCTTCCTGTTCTCACGAGGAATGACAGTACTGCAGTATGTCAACTGCACGAAAAACATACCAACAGGGGCAATACTTGCCAGAGTGATGTCAATAGTACTTAAAGAAACACAACTGGCTTTATGGCCTGTTCCTATGGAGGGTTAAAATGTGTGGTATTTAATCTACGATCTTGCCTACTCTAAGCAAATGTCCTAGGGCCTATGGAGAAAGTTCCACTATTATTTTACTCATGGAAGAAACCTCACCCCTGTGGGTACCTACTAAACATTTGTGCTTGTACCCTTAGGCTTCTTTTCCAGATTCATACCACTTCTTGTCTTCCTTAACTGGGCTGCCACTGTAGCAACAACCCATGATCAACTGGACTGTTGGATATGCCATACCAACCCTTACCTCACTGATAATGTCCCTATTGGTAACATCTTAACAAACACATCCATGTGGGTAGAAGGAACAGCTACATCACAGGCATCCTTTCAGTCCCTCTCTCAAAACTTCCTCTAAAGAGGCAACTGCTGAAACCTTGTTTGCTATCATTGCTACTGGCGAACAGAAATAGCCAGCCAAATTACCAATGAACTAGGGCTTGATTCCTCATTATCTGGGAGGCCATAAAATCCCATTCTCCTCTCCTTACTTTGTTCCTTCCCCTCCTTAAACCATTAGTTCTGGTCATTCTACTCTTAATCTTCGGGCCCTGCTTATTCAACCTACTAATTAAATTTGTATCTTCCATGGGAGCAGATGTGGCTTAAACGGTTAAGTGCCTGCTTTCCACATGGTAGGTCCCAGGTTCGGTTTCCAGTGCCTCCTAAAAACAAAAAAAAACAAACACAAGAAAACAAATGAAAAAATCAACACAGGGGAGCCAATGTGGCTCTGTGGTTGAGTGCCAGCTTCCCACATATGAGGTCCTAGGTTCAATCTCCAGACCCAGTACGTCAAAAAAACAAATGCAAGGATTTTCTCCAGTCCCAATGGAAAACCTCCCACCTGATCCTCCCTTGGGATATTTAGATTTAGTAGCTAGAAAATTCCAATCCCCTGATAGGCAGGGACAATGTCCCAATGACAGCGTGGAGTAGTTACAGAAGACAGATCATCCTCCTTTATCAACCCTTAGAATAAGGAATGGAATTACCTGAGGGGGGAATGAGGTAGGGAAAGGTAGGAGAAGGGAGATAACTCAGCAAAGGAGGAGGACCAAGAGAAAATTACCATCAGATAATACCTAATAGTAGTGGAATCATCACCAAAGGCCTAATGCCAGGAGATACCAGATGACAAAAGGCCCACTCATCACCTGACAACGGGGTGCTTCACCCTTCCCCTGGACAGTTCTCACTCCAAGGAATACAGAGCCAGTAAAAAGTTGTAGTTTTCAATCCCCCTTTTGCATAAGGCAGACCAATGAGAACATTGGGACTTAAAAGTCCTAATTTACATGGAGGGGTAAAAAAGGGGGCAGCCCAGCCTCAATAAAGCAGCACCCCTAGCCCCAGCAGATGCAACTCATATGAGCGTACCCACACTCCTATCTTGAGTGTGTACTTTTCCTCTACATTAAATTCTCCTGCTACTAAAAGCAAAACAAAACAAAACAAAAGCCCATTGAGGCTGGGGTAAAGAAAGAAGCAAAATAAACAAGACCCACTATAGTGCAGCCTCAAACAGTTCTAAGCCTAGCATCCTACACCAATATGGCTGGGGAAGGGCCAGGAAATTTCCTCACAAAACTTGCAACAGATAAATACCATGGGGAGAAAGAAGAGGAATACTGAGAAAACCCTATCCCCAAGGTCCAGGCACACAGGACCTACCTAAGACTACGGCTAGTCCTGGACACCTCTCTGAGGCACCGCTGCACAGGGAAGGCAAAAGACTGAGGCTGGAACAGGAACATTGAGATAAATCTCCCAGCAACGCAGCCCCCACCCTAAGCACAAGGTTACAGCACAGAAATTTGAAGCTGGTGCTATACTAAAGGTAAACACAGCAATAACAAAACCAAACCCATCAACTCCTGAGTAACATGACTCCCTGCTCTTTACTACAGGCCTAACAGAAGAAGCACATGCCCACTTCCAAGTATAAATACTATTTACTTCCATCCCTACCGTTCTACCCAAGATATATGGCATTCAATAAAAAAATTATGAGATAAATGAAAAAAAAGCAAGAAAAACAACCCATTGTGAAGCGAGAAACAGAACCATTCAGAGCCTCTGTCGCCAGCAAAGGGTATATGCATGCACACAATGAGGGGGTGGCGGGGATCCAGAAAAACAGAGAGAGAGAAGCAAACATATGCCCCTGCACCCCATCTCAGACCCTGATAAAAAAAAAATTAGCCATGAAAAAACTTTTTCAGGATATTATAAATAATATACTAAAAAATTAAAACCACAACTAAAACTATGACTACTATAATTCTTGTCAAGCTACTGAATAACTCTCATTACAAATGAAAAAAAAATCAGCTGCTTATAATTTTTCAGAATTTTTTAAGTAGGCAAAATTCTTGTGCTATGTTTTTCAGCTAAGTGAAAACTGCTTTTAAAATTGTACTGAAGTAGAATATGGGGAAGATCTAAAATGTAAATTTTCTACAGGATAAAAGAAAACAACATACAAAGATAAAATATTTGCAAAAGAATTAATATACCCAATAAACAAATATTTTTACAAAGCAGAAAGAAAAAGACAACCCAATAGAAAAATAGACAAAGAATATAAATCAGAAATACAAGGAACAAACATAAAGACGGATGCGCCCTGTGCAAAATAACTCCCTCATACTAACATTCGCAGGCTTCTTCTGAGCCTTTTACCACTCTAGCCTTGCCAAGGTTGTTAGGAATGTGAAAAACTGGGTACTCTCACTTACTGCTAGGTGGGGATTAAATTGGTATAATCAGTACTATACCAACTTCTTAACAACAAAAGAATCCTGATACTATACACACTCAAAAGGAGCCTCTTTTAAGTTATATTCTTCCCACCTCCCTATTCATCCTATACGCAAGCCCTATCAGACTATATTACATCCATATAATTCACGTTCATGCCTCTGCAACACTGAAATACCTTTGTCCCAATTCTCCTGGAAAAGTCTATCTGTCTTTCAAGACTCAACTCAAATACTACTTGCCCTACACACCCCTGGATAGAATTCATTGATCTTTCATTTGGGATCCGGCAGCACTTGGTCCAGTACTCTAACATAACAATTAAAACATATTAAAGTGGACTTCTGGGAAGATGGAGTTGGAGTAGGTAGGCAGAGTTCAACTCTCACAAAAATAATGGAGGAAGGGCAAAAATTTGTCTGAGGTAGTTGCTTTGGGGATCTGCAGACCAGGAGAGCACTGCACATCCTCCAAGAGGGTGAATGACAGAGAAATGAAGAAGCCGAAATGAAAACCATGAGTTATTAGCCCCCATGGATGGGAATGACACCCATCCCCCAACCTCAAGGCAAACAGCAAGGATAAAACCCGTGGCTCACTGCAGTCACCTGAGAGGGAAACAGACGTCTTCCTCCCTCAGAAGACGAAGGGTACAGCAGAGGGTGGAAAGTGGTTTCTCTTCAGTGAATCTGGACAGCAGAGCCTGCTTTGAATCTTGGCTCTAGCCAGACCAAAATTACCGGCAAGTGGAGGCTGAAAGATAAACCTCTGTGGAAAGACTCGCCAACAAGCACTATCTGCTGGCCAGTTGGGGAGCTGCAAGGAGGAAAAAAAATGCTTTTTGGAGCCTGCAATGCCAGATTCCTTGGATTAGATTTGCGCCTCAATAGCATGTCTCTGGACCTATTATGATAATTTAAGCTGGGCAATTTCAAAGACTTTGAATAAGTTAAACAAAAAAATCAGAGCTGTGAAACAAAACAACTAGGCATGAGGAAGACACTGACAAAGTAAATTCACCAACATATTGAGATGCCTAGATATCAGCAAAAAGAATTATAAGCCATACTAAGAAACAGGAAGAGATGGCCCAGACAAAGGAATAATACAAAAATCATGATAGGACAATTTAAGACAACTAATCAATGATAATCACACAAATCTCCTAAGTCAATTCAAAGAGCTGAAGGAAAATATGAATAAAGAAATAAAAGGAAAAAAAAAAAAAAAAAAGAAATAAAGGATATAAAGAAGGCACTGGGTAAGCACAAAGAAAAATTTGAAAGCCTGCAAAGAAAAGTAACAGGGAAGCGGATGTGGCTCAAGCAATTGGGTTCCCATCTACCATATGGGAGGTCCAGGGATCAATTCCTGGGGCTTCCTGGTGAAAAGCAAGCTGGCCCGTGTGGCGAGCTGGCCCGAGCAGAGAGCTGGCCCACGCAGGAGTGCTGGCCCGCGCAGGAGTGCTGGCCCACACAGAGTGCTGTTCCATGCAAAAAGCTGGCACAGCAAAATGACGCAACAAAAAAAGACAAAGAAGAGAGACAATAAGAGATGCAGCAGACCAGGGAGCTGAGGTGGCGCAAGAGATTGAGTGCATCTCTCCACTCCAGAAGGTCCCAGGATCAGTTCCCGGTGCTGCCTAAAGAGAAGACAAGCAGACACAGGACACAGAAAGAGCAGACAGCAAGTGCAAAACAACGGGGGGCGGGGAGGGGAGAGAAATAAATAAAAATAAATAAATCTTTTTTTAAAAAAAGAAAAGTAACAGAGCTTATGGAAATAACAGACAAAATGGATGAGATTAAAAATACACTACAGGCCTGTAACAGCTAATTTGAATTGACAGAGGACAGAATTAGTGAAATCAAGGAGAGAACATTTGATTAAAAAGACAGAAGAGAAAGAAAAAAGAATGGAAAAAATGGAACAGGGTCCCAGAGAAATGAATGACAATGGTAAATGCACAAACATATGCAATATCAGTATCCCAGAAGGAGAAAAGAACGGAAACAGGGCAGAAAGAATATTTGAGGACATAACTATTATAGAAAAACATAAATATCAATATCTAAGAAGGACAACACACCCCAAACAGAATAAATCAAAGAGACCTACTCTGAGACACCTACTATTCAGAATGACAAATACCGGAGATAAAGAGAGGATTTTGAAAGTAACAAAAGTAATGCATCACATACAAGGGAACCTCAATAAGACTAAGTGCCAATCTCTCATCAGAAAACAGGAAGGCAAGAAGGCACTGGTATGATGTATCTAAGGTACTGAAAGAGAAAAACTACCAGCCAAAAATCCTTTATCCTGGAAAACTGTCCTTGAAAAATAAGAGTGAGGGAGCAGATGTGGCTCAAGCAGTTGAGTACCCGCCTCCCACACAAGAGGTCCTGGGTTCGTCCTGGTGCCTCCCAAAAAAAACAAAAACAAACAACAAGCAAAACAAACAACAAAAAACCCAACTCAGAGAAGCTGATAAACCTCAGTAGCTCAGTGGTTGAGTGCTGGCTTCCCACATACAAGGTCCCAGGTTCAATCCCCAGCACCTGTTACCTCGGTACCTCAAAAAAAAAAGGGGGGTGGGGGAGGGTGAGTTTAAAATCTTCACAAACAAAAACTGAGAGAGTATGTTACTAAAAGACTGGATTCACAAGAGATATTAAAGGGAGTGCTACAGCCTGAAAGGAACACAAGGGCAAGAGATTTGGAGAAGAGTGTAGAAATGAAGATTATTAGTAAGGGTAACTTAAAGGGTAAAAAGACAGACAATGGTAAGATATGACAACAGAAAACCAAAGGACAAAATGGACAAAGTAAGCAATGCCTTTACAATAATAACACTAAATGTTAATGGATTGAATTCCCCAATCAAAAGACACAGAGTGACAGAATGGATAAAAAATATATAAGCCATCTATATACTGTCAACAAGAGACTCACCTCAGATTTAAGGACCAAAAAAGGTCTGGAGTAGCAACACTAATTACTGACAAAAAAGATTTTTAAATGTAAAAATGTTAGAAGAGATGAAGAAGGTCATTACATATAAATAAAAGGGGCAATTCACCAAGAAGACTATAACTAAAATAATTATGCACCTAACCTGGGTGCCCCAAAATACATGAGGCACACACTGGCAAAACCGAAGGGAGAAATGGACATCTCTACAATAATAGTTGGAGACTTCAATACAACACTCTCAGCATTGAACAGAACATCTGGACAAAAGATCATTAAGGAAAAAGAGAGCCTGAATTATATGATAAATGAACTAGATCTAACAAACAGACATTTATAGAGCGTTACACACCAAAACAGCATGGTATACATTCTTTTCAAGTACTCATGGATCCTTCTTCATGATAGATCACATGTTGGGTTATAAGACAGGGCTCAATAATTTTAAAAAGATTGAAATTACACAAAGCACTTTCTCTGATCATAATGGAATGAAGCTGGAAATCAGTATTGGTAGAAAAAGGTAAAATTCACAAATATATGGAGATTAAACAATACACTCTTAAATAATCAATGGGTCAAAGAGGAAAATGCAAAAGAAATCAGTAAATATCTCAAGACAAATGAAAATGAGAAAACAAAATATCAAAACCTATGCCATATAGCAAAGGCAGAGCTGAGAGGGAAATTTATAGCCCTCAATGCTTACATTAAAAAAGATGAGGTAACTGCACACCTAACTGCACACCTAGAGGAACAACACACCTAACTGCATACCTAGCAGAACAACAAACTAATCCCAAAACAAACTGAAGGAAAGAAATAATAAAGATCAGAGCAGAAATAAATGAAACTGAAAATAAAAAGATAATAGAGACAGTCAACAAAACCAAAAGTTGGTTCTTCAAGAAGACCAATAAAATCAACAAACTCTGAGCTAGACTGACAAAGAAAAAAGAGAGAAGATGCAAATAAAATCAGAAATGGTGTGGAGGTGTGTGGACATTACCACAGACCCCACAGAAATAAGAGAAGTCATTAGAGGGTACTATGAACAACTGTATGCCAACAAACTATAGACAACGTAGATGAAATAGAAAAATTCCTAGAAACATACAACCAATTGGCATCTGACAAAATATAGCTTCCTTTCTTGATAAAGGTAGGAATAGAGGTAAACTTTCTCAACATGGTAAGACTGAAAGCTTTCCCACTGAGATTGGGAACAAGACAAGTATGCCCACTGTCACCACTGTTATTCAATAGTGTGCTAGAAGTTCTAGCTAGAGCAATTAGGCAAGAAAAAGAAATAAAAGGCATTCAAATAGGTAAGGAAGAAGTAAAACTTTTGCTATTCGCTGATGATATGATCCTATACTTAGAAAATCCCCAAAATCTACAACAAAGCTATTAGAACTAATAGACTAGTTTAGCAAACTGATGGGATACAAGATCAATATGCAAGAATCAGGAGTGTTTCTATACCCTACTGAAGAGCAGTCTGAAGAAAAAGTCAGAAAAAACATTCCATTTATAATAAACTTAACCAAGGACATAAAGGACCTGTATTCAGAAAAGTATAAAGCATTGCTAAAAGCAACCAAAGAAGACTTAAATAAATGGAAGAACATTCTGTGTTCATGGATTGGAAGACTAAATATCATTAAGATGTCAATTCTACCCAAATTGATTTACAGATACAACACAATCCCAATAAAAATCCCAACAGCTTTTTTTGCAGAAATGGAAAAGTTAATTATCAAATTTATTTGGAAGGGCAAGGGGCCCCAAATAGCCAAAAATGTCTTTAAAAAGAAGAACCAAGTTGGAGGACTCTCACTTCTTGACTTTAAAGCATATTACTTAGCTACAGTGGTAAAAACAGCATGGTGCTGGCATAAAAACAGACATATTGGATTTCGGATTTCCAGGAACATGGAGGATTAGAGAGGCAGAGATCACTTCTCTCCCAGAAAAAGTAGCTAGAGGACAGGCAGAAACTGTCTGGAGGGCTGTTCTGGGGCTCAAGACACCAGGGGAAGACAAGATACCACTCAGAAGAGAGAGGGGTGAAGACAAGGAGTCTCAGATGTCTGAAAAATCCTGTGAATAAAGCTGAAGCAGCAGCAGGCACCCATACCCCCACCTTCATAGGAAACAGCAGTCTGTGGACTGCAGGGGCTAGGACTGAGGGGGTTGCAGGAGTCCTCTTCCACAAGAAAAGGGAGAGGGAGGGACACAGCCCAAAGAAAATATTTGGAAACCACATATCCAATAAGAGTTTGATATCCATGTTATATAAAGAAATCATACAACTCAACAACAAAAAGAAAAGCAACCCAATTTTAAAAATGGACAAAAGACTTGAATTAGATATTTTTCCAAAGAAGAAATACAAATGGACAAAAAGCACATGAAAAAATGTTCAACATCCCTAGCGATTAGAGAAATGCAAATCAAAACTACAATGATATAACAGTTCACACCTTATACAATGGCCATTACTGAAAAAAAAAAAACAGAACTACAAGTGCTGGAAATGATGTCAAGTTATAGGAACACTCCTTCACTGCTGGTAGGAATGTAGAATGGGACAGCCTCTGAAGAAGACAGTTTAGCAGGACCTCAAGAAGCTGAATATAGAACTGCCGTATGATCTAGCAATCTCACTACTAGGAATATTATATATTCAGAAGAACTGAAAGCAAGGACAGGAACTGACATTTGCACACTGATGTTCACAGCAGTATTATGAACAATTGCTAAAATATGGAACCAGCCCAAGTGTCCATCAACTGATGAAAGGATAAACAAAATGTGGTATTTACATACAACGGAATACTATTGAATTATAAGAATAAATGAAAGTGGGATGTACATGACAATGTGGATGAGCCTTGAGGACATTATGTCGAGTGAAATATTCCAGGCACAAAAGAATGAATATTATATGGTCTCACTGATATCAACTAAATACGATGAATAAACTCACAGAGGTAAACTCTAGAGTATAGGTTCCTGGGAGATAGAATGTGGGTTGAGAATGGGAGCTGATGCTTAATGTATGTAGAATTTTTAATAAGGTTTATTATAAAAGTGTGGAAATGAATAGAGTTGATGGTAACACATTATAGTGTTATAACTAACACTGGTGATTTATAAATGTGATTGTGGCTGAACGGGGTAGTTCGTGGACATAAATGTCAATTGAAAGGAAGCTAGAGAATAATCTAGGGAACAAACATCAGTGATTTCAGTGGTGGATGAAGACTGTGGTTAATAGTATAAACATAAGAATGTTCTTCTTTTACAAAGTGTTAAAAATATGGTAATACCTACTCTCTAGTTCATTGGACTCACCCAGGACAACTAACAAGGAGATGATGATGGACAACGCCCATCCCAAGAAACAGAGAGTAACTGCAACTGCAAGCAAGGTAGCTCCATCCATCTGCCCCATGGAATCTAAGCTCCCTACAACTGGAAGCAGAATGGGCATCACCATCCCAAAATCCTCAAGACTGGGGAATGAAAAATGGACTAAAGTAGAATTATTATTATTCTACTATA
>JAQZBX010048451.1:0-20201 GCA_029593785.1 Cabassous unicinctus
CCGGGAGGTCCTGAGGATCGAACCCAGGTCCCTCCATATGGGAGACGGACACCCAACCATTTGAGCCACATCCATCCCCATATTTCCTTGAATTTTTATCCGTTTTTTTTTTCAATTTCTTTGATTTTTACACCTTGAATTTTTTAATGCAAAATTCCTTGAATTGTCTCTTTTCTCTGAGTACTTTTTTTAAAAATTGAGACTTTTGTCAACTGTCTGGTAACCTTTGGCTCTCTGTTCACATTTAAGATTGTGGCTTTTGATCATCAGGTGATTAGCTGACTTTTTTGATGGGGTCACTAAATATTAGAATCTGTAGGTCTTTTCTCTGGAGTGGTTCAGGTCTCTCAAAGAAAGAACCTCCAATCTCCTCCCTGGGATGTGTAAACCTGCCTTTTAAGCATGCCTTTTAAATCTGGAGCAGAGCCAGGAAAGTGAGAAGGTTGTTTGGGTGGGTTGAAAATGGTGGTGCTTAACATTAGCTATACAAACTTATACTCTATCCCCCACCCCACCCTTCACAGTTCGTTGTTTCAGCCCAGTCTTCCTCTATGCCTGGAGTTAACCAGTGGTCTCCTACTAGGACAGGGGAATTGAGTCAATTAACTGCCCAGTGTTGGGTTGGGGACCTGAGTTTCTCATTGTTCCCTACATGTTCTTTCAGATAATCTTCCTGTTTTCAGACTACCTCCAATTCCTGCCTATCCAGTGTTCTGGAGGACTAAATTGGCTTGAAATTAGAACCGCTCATCTACCATCTGCCCTCCAAAGACACTTAAGTATGACTTTCTTTAACTCTGCCAATCATATAAAATTCCTTATTCACTTTCTATCTTCATATCTTCAGGGTTAAAGATGTCTTCTTCCTAAATATAAAATGTAATTTTTGTTTCAGTTTCTTGTTTTCCATATTGTTTTGGTGATTATTATGTAGGGAAAAAGGTACAGAAACATCTTCTTTACTATGACAGCTTGAAACTAGAAATAAAGGAACTGATATTCTTGTATTTTTCCCTATAAAAATTTTACATAAAGATATATTTTTCATCGTGATTCCTCAGAATTACCCCTAGTAGTAGAGCTTATATTTCTTCATTTTTAAAACTACACAGAAAATGAATAATAGAATAATAATTACCCTATAAATGATTTAATTGAAGATTCTTGGAGTTTATCCATTGCTAGGAAATTATAAGGCACAAAATTTAGCAAATGGAAATGGAAATCACATATATACACTTATATAAAATCCTGCTTTTCAGTTACAAAGACTCTAAGCTTTTAGTGTTTTTCTATGCACTCTTATTTCTCATTTATCTGCCCTTTGAAAAAATAACTAGGTATTTTTTTCATGATTTTAACCTCTAGACTAAAACTTCATTTCTAATTTAGAAAAAGAGAAAGGACCAAACATAAAACCAAGCACTGAAAAAAGGTTTTTATCATTTCTATCACAGGGACAAACAAAATGTATTTTTAGCTTCTTTACTTTCTCAATTTTTTAAAGTAATTAATCACATAAAAGAAAATGCAAACATTAATGAAAGTAATCTAATCTGATTTTTTTGCATGAATAGTTTATTAGAAGGCACAGTAATGATGGCATAAATGTCCCCAAAGCATATGAGTTCAGTGTACACTTAATGAGTCTCTGATTTAGCATACAGAAGTGTAAAGATTAAATCTTCTATTGCATTTATAAAACGTGATGTCTTAGTTTGCCACAGCACTGCCAATGCAAAGTATCAGAAATCGGATGGCTTTATTATAATGGGAATTTTATTTAGGGTAAAAGCTTACAGTTCCAGGGCATGAAATGTCCAAATGAAAGCAGCATCAGAGATGCTTTCTCACTGAAGTCAGCTACTGGTAATCCTGGTGCCCTGCCACATGGCAAAGATAGCAAAGATGGCGGCCAATCTCTGCCAAGGTCCCTGCCTTCCCCTCCAGAATCTGCTGTCTCCCAGAGCTCAGCTATGGGTGATTAGGCATAGGACTTTTCTCTATCTGGGCCTCATTTCTTAGTCTCGGCTGCTTGCTTTCTTCTCTAGTTGAGCTGTGTGTGGGCTCTCAGGCATATGGCTTGTCTCTTCAGCCTTGAGCTACTCTGTGGGCCCAGCCTCTTGGGGGCTTCATGCTTAAGCTTTGGCTGCTAGGGATCCTCAAGTCCTCTCTCACATGGCAGGATCAAAAATGTCAAAGCTCCCTCTTCCTGGGTTCCTCTTTCTGTGTCTACATTTATATACAACTCAGCAAGAGGGTGGACACTCACTTGAGTCATGCCTCACTGATGTAGTTCAATCAAAAGGGCCTCATACCTGCAGGTATGGATTAGTTTAAAGCATAATCTTTTTCTTTTTGGGATTCATAAAAGAACTTCAAACCATCACATGTGAAGATATAAGTTATATAAAATTATCTTCTACATTTGTCCCCCAAACCATTTTTGGACTATGAGAATGATGGACAAGGCTAAGGAATAATTGAACATAAAGACAATTTTATTAATGGAGTACAATTTAAAAGTATACTTTTATTATCATTTCTCAAAATAACTTCTGAGTCCACGCATTCATATTACATGCTTTTCCAATCAAATTCTTATGCCTGATTTGTATTTAAATATATTAAAGAAAACAGAGTGGGAAAATATATTGATGATACCTATATAGTCTTTAAAAATGTGGCCATGATGGTTGTGCAAGAGAATTTTACATGATTTTTAGGTGGAAAAGCCCTAACTTAAGAGTATGATTTATAACAAAAATATAGGTATCTTATTGCGGTAATGTATCATGTCATCTCTTTCCTTAGAGGAAATCAATCACATTCAAAATACTAACCTCTTCTGGTTTTCTTTTCTCACTGCTTGACAGGTAAAATATAATTTGTGAACTCGTTGAAAAGGAAGCTTAAGTTATTTGGTAAAGTTTTTGTGAATTTGTATAAATCATCCAGGTAACAGCCCTTAAGAAGTGGTACTCTGACAGCAAGAATCGTGTTTTAAAAGAAACATAATAAAAAAAAATCACCAACATCTATTCTGTCTTGCACAGACACTTAGTGACTGTGGAGCATAGGCCTTCATCATTCATCATCATAGCAACCAAAAAGTTGATGTGTTTAGATTGGGAAAATAATCTTTGGATGGTTTCTGTCAGAAAGGAAGACTTCCACCACTACTTTTTTTTTTTTTCTTTTTTCTTTTATAATCAATTTTATTGAAGCACATTCATTAACTATACAGTTCATCTCTAAAGTGTACCATCAGTGGTATTTGGTATAATCACAGAGTTATGTATTCATCACTTCAGTCAATATTAGAGCCTTTTCATTATTAAAAAAAAAAAAACACAAAAAACACAAAAACAAACACAAAAAACCCTACCTCTTAGTAGTCAACTCTCAAACTTTATCCTTCCCCTGCCGTACATGACTGCTAATCTATTTCCGTTTCTGTAATATATTTGTGTTTACATTTTGTATCGTACTTTTTTCTACTTTCTTTCATTTAGCATGCTTCCTTTTTTTTACCATTGATATAAGATTATTAATAAATTACTATACACTACTGTCCATACTTTGTTTTGATTGTATTTTTGCCCCTAAACACCCTAATATTAACCTCTTGTAACATTAACGTACATTTGTTCTGTTTCAGAGGAAAACGTTTTTATATATGCACTATTAACCATACTCATTTTTCACAAGAGGATTCACATTTTTTAGCTTTCTTTCTAGTGATATACAAGTCCTTAAACTTTCCCCTTCAACTACTATCCTACCCATATATTAGTGCTGCTATTTACAAGCCCTACGATGTGCTTTCACCATTTCTATTCATTTCCAAACACTTACAAACAACTTTTTACCAGTTCTGCACAGATTATACCTTGGTTTTCCATTCTCTAACCACATTCTATTGTCTGGTGACTTATATTCTAGCTATTAACTCTGTGAGTTTTCTCATTATATTTAGTTCATAATAACGAAATCATACAATATTTGTTCTTTTGAGTCTGGCCTGCTTCACTCAACATAATGTCCTCCTGTTTCACCCATGTTGTCATATGATTCATGACTTCATTTCTTCTTACAGCTGAATAATATTCCATCGTGTGTATATACCACAATTTTGTTTATCCATTCGTCAGTTGATGGTCTCCTGGGTTGTTTCCAGCTTTTGGCAATTGTGAATAATGCTGCTATAAACATTGGTGTGCAGATGTCTGTTCGTATACCTGCTCTTGGTTCTTCTGGGTATATACCTAGTAATGGAATTTCCGGGTCACATGGCAGATCTATATTCAACTTCCTTAGGAACAGCCAAACAGACTTCCACAGCAGCTGTACTATTATACATTACCACCAACAGTGAATAAGCATTCCTATCTCTCCACATCCTCTCCAACACTTGTAGTTTTCTGTTGCTGTTTTTTTTTTTTTTTTAGTAGTGGCCATTTCTAGCAAGTGTGAAATGATATCTTACTGTAGCTTTGATTTGCATTTCCCAAATAGCTAGTGATGTTGAACATTTTTTCATGTGTTTTTTTTTCACCATTTGTATTTCATCTTTAGAAAAGTGTCGATTTAGTCTTTTGCCCATTTTAAAATATATTTATAATATAATATAGGATCATATCATCAGCAAATAATGAGAGAGTTTTACTTCTTCCTTTCCTATTTGGGTGCCTTTCATTTCTTTTTATTGCCTAATTGCTCTAGTTAGAAATTAGAACTTCTAGCACAATATTGCATAACAGTGGTGACAGTTATGTGGGCATCCTTGTCTTGTTCCCAATCTTAAAGGGACAGCTTTCAACCTTTCCCCATTGAGTACAATGTTGGCTGTGGGTTTTTCATATATGCCCTTTATCATGTTGAGGAACTTTCCTTCTATTCCTATTTTTCAAAGTGTTTTTGTCAAGAAAGGATGCTGGATTTTGTCCAATGCCTTTTCTGCATCAATAGAGAGGATCATATGTTTTTTTTACTTTGATTTGTTAAATGTGGTGTATTGCGTTGATTGATTTTCTTGTGTTGAACCACCCTTGCATACCAGGAGTAAAACCCACTTGATTGTGATGTATAATTTTTTAAATATGCTGTTGGATTTAATTTGCAGGTATTTTGTTTAGAATTTTTTGCATCTATGTTCATTAGAGAGATTGGCCTGTACTTTTCTTGTAGTGTCTTTATCTGGTTTTGGTATTAGGGTGATGTTGGCATCATTAAATATGTTGGGTAATTTTCCCTCCTCTTCAATTTTTTGGAAGAGTTTAAACAGGATTGGTGTTAATTTTTCTCAAAATGTTTGGTAGAATTCACCTGTGAAGTCATGGACTTTTCTTTGTTGTAAGATTTTTGATGACTGATTCAGTCTCTTTACTTGTGATTTGGTTTGTTGAGTTCCCATATTTCTTGCAGAGCCAATTTAGGTTGTTTGTGCATTTCTAGGAATTTGTCCATTTCATCTAGGTTGTCTAGTTTGTTGTCATACAATTTCTCATAATATCCTCTTAAGATCCTTTTATTTCTGTGCGGTCAGTTGTAATGTCTGGACTTGCAGTCCTGATTTTATTTATTTTCATCTTCTCTCTTTTATTTCTTTGTTAGTCTAGCTACAGGTTTGTAGATTTTGTTGATCTCAAAGAATCAGCTTTTGGTTTTATTGATTTTCTCTGTTGTTTCTTTGTTCTCAATTTCATTATTTCTACTCTAAGCTCTTTTTTTTTACCGGGAGGTCTTGGGGATCGAACCCAGGTCCCTCCATATGGGAGACGAAGACCCAACCATTTGAGCCACATCCGCCCCCCCTAACTCTAAGCTTTTTTATTTCTTTCTTTCTGCTTGTTCTGGAATTGGTTTTCTGTTCTTTTTCTAGTTTGTCCAGCTCTGTAGTTAGGTCATTGATTTTAGCTCTTTCTTCCTTTTTAATATAGGTGTTTAGGGCTATAAATTTCCCTCAGCACTGCCTTCACTGCATCCCATAAGTTTTGATAAGTTTTGTTCTCGTTTTCACTTGTCTCAAGATATTTACTAATTGCTCTTGCAATTTCTTCTTTGACCCACTGATTGTTTAGGTGTTGTTTAGCCTCCACATTTTTGCAAATTTTCCCTTTTTCTGCCTATTTTTTATTTCCAGTTTCATTCCATTATGATCATAGAAGATGCTTTGTATAATTTCAAACTTCTTATATTATTGAGACCTGTTTCATGACCCAACAGGTAGTCTATCCTGGAGAAAGAGCCATGAGCACTTGAGAAGAATGTATATCCTGCTGATTTGGGATTCTGTTCTGTATATGTCTGTCAGATCCTGCTCGTTTATCATATTGTTCAAGTTCTCTATTTACTAATCTTCTTTTAGGTTGTTTTATCTGTTGATGTGAGTGTTGTGTTGAAGTCTCCAACATTATTGTATAAATGTCTATTTCTCATTTCAATTTTGCCAGAGCTTGCCTCATGTATTTTGCGGCACCCTGGTTAGATACATAGACATTTATGACTGTTACTCCTTCCTGGTGGATTGTTCTTTTATTAAAATATAATGGCCTTTTGCATCTCACCGCTTTTTTCCTTTAAAGTCTCTTTTTGTCCCATACCAGTATGGCTACCCCTGCTCTCTTTTGGTTACTCGTAGCATGAAATATCTTTTTCCAACCTTTCGCTTGCAGCTTAGTTGCATCCTTGGGTCTAAGGTGAGTCTCCTGCAGCAGCGTATAAATGGCTTATGTTTTTAAATTCATTCTGTCAGCCTATGTGTTTTGATCGGAGAGTTTCATCCATTAACATTCAATATTATTACTTTAAAGACATTACTTCAACCATTTTATCCTTCGGCTTTCATATGTCATATCTTATTTTGTCTGTCTTTTTATTCTTTTGGTTACCCTTTCTGAGAGTTGTTTCTTCTCTACTCTCTTCCAATCCTCTCTATCCTGTCTTGTCTTTTCTTGCCACAGACTCCCTTTAGTGTTTCCGGCAGAGCCAGATTCTTGTTTACAAACTCTTTTAGTTTCTGTTTATCTGTGAATATTTTAAACTCACAGTCATATTTGAAGGACAGTTTTGCTGGATAAAGGTTTCTTAGCTGGCAGATTTTCTCTTTCAGTATCTTAGTTATATCATACCACTGCCTTTTTGCCTCCATGGTTTCTGATCAGAAATCCACACTGAATCTTATTGGGCATCCCTTGTATGTGATGGTTTGCTTGTCCCTTGATGCTTTCAGAATTTTCTCTTTATCTTTGGCATTTGATATTCTGCATCATATGTGTCTTAGAGTAAGTCTATTTGGATTTATTCTGATTGGAGTAAGCTGTGCTTTTTGGACATGTATATTCCTGACTTTCATGAGAATTGGGAAATTTTCAGCCATTGTTTCTTCAAATACTCTTTCTGCTTCTTTTCCCTTCTCATCTCCTTCTGGAACTCCCATGACACATATGTTGGTAGTTTTCATGCTACCATTCAGCTCCCTGAGCCCCTGCTCAGTTTTTTCTATTTTTTTCTCTCTCTGTTCTCTCTTTTCATTTTCAGCTGTTCAGTCCTCTGCATCATTGATTCTTTGTCTGTGATTTCAAATCTGCTGTTGTATGCCTCTATTGTATTTTTTAATCTCACCTATTGTGCCTTTCATTCCCATAAGCTTTGTTATTTTTCTATTTAAGCCTTCAAATTCTTCTTTGTGCTCACCTAGTGTCTTCTTAATGTCTTTTATGTCTTTAGCTGTGTTGTCCTTCAACTCCATGATTTGATTTAGGAGATTTGTGTGAACATCATTGATTAGTTGTTTCAAATCTTGTGTCTCGTCTGGAACTTTGATTTGTTCCTTTGCCTGAGCCATATCTTTCTTTTTCTTAGCACCATTTGTAATTTTTTTGCTGATGTCTAGGCATCTGATAATGATGGTGAGTTTACTCTCATAGTCAGTTTCTCTGTCTTGCCTAGGGATTTAGTGCTGAGTAGCTGTGTGTTACCACTGTTCTTTGATTCTTGGTTTAACTTGTTCTAGGTCTTTAGGTTTGCCCCTGTTTATCTGCTCAAACCAGTGCTATGAACCTAGTAATGCGCTGCAGACCAGTTTCCAAAGGCTTTGGAGAGGGGGGGAAGTAAAGGCTCCAGAATGCCTTTTATTTATTTATTTTCCCCTTCTTTGCATGCATTTTCCTTGTGTGCCAGCAGATGGTGCTCTTTGACAGCCCACACCCTAGGAAAGATTCACTGGAACTCCACCTGGACCCGTGGTGCAGAAGCAATTACCCTCAGGGTGGGTTATTCAGAGCCAAACCTCCCAAATCAAACTTTCTCAGAAGCTGCTCTCTTCCCTTGACCTGCTGTACCCATCCTTTTCCCAGGGAGAAAATATGTTTTAACTCCACTTCCTTCTGCATCATCAGCAACCATTCTAGGTCCTTAGAGAGGATGCTTGAAAAGGTTATCTTTAGCTTCCTTCCGGCTCCCAGGCCAAACAATGTCGTGACCCACCTGGTATGGAAGTTTGCAACCCCTGGGATGCACCAGACCAAGTTCACTGGCCAAAATCTGAATTTGCCATAGGTTGTGTCCCTCTTTCCCCTTTCTTGAGGAAATGGACCCCTGCAACCCCCTTAGTCTGTAGCCACTGGACAGGGGCTGGAGGACCCACTGCTGTCTGCTCTGAGGGTGGGGGGAATGGGCACCAGCCGCTGTGACTGCAGGTTTACTCACAGATTTTCCCCACTGAGACTCCTTTTCTTCACACCTCTCTCTTCTGGGTGGTGTCTAGCCTTTCCCTCATGTCCTAAGCCCTAGAACAGTTTTCCAGTTTCTGCCTGTCCTCTAGCTATTTTTTGGAAGAGAAGTAAGTCCTGTGCCTCTCTAATCCTTTGCTTCCTTTTTAAACTTCAAATATTTCCATTAATTTAGCATATTGTCATCATATGCTTAGCCATATGTTCAGAATCCAGAAAATAAAAGTAAATTACTTATTTTCTTTTTCTTCTCGTTCTCTTTCTCTTCCTCTTCATCCTCTTTTTCTAGTTTGGTGGCAGTAGTCAGAGGCTCTGGGCTTAAAATCTGTAATTTGTTTGTGCAAAGTGCATACTTCTTTTTAACAAGAGCCTACAGATCAAAATATTTTACATTAAATGAAATTGTTAAAATATTTGAAATCATCCATAGCTATAGTTTGTAGCTATATAAAAATAAGTCAGCCATGATCCCTTTAGAAGAAAACTGTTTTATACTTGTCAAGAACTTAGCTGATCCGAGAGAGCTGATCTGTCAGATGTTAGAATAGCTAAGGCAACAAGCCAAAATGAAAGTTAACAGTCAAGCCTTTATTCACTTATTGCAACAATATAAGCAAGAGGCTAACTTGGAAAAGGTGGCCACTCCTCCACTGTTCCATTTTTCCCCGTGGAACAATACTGGGCAAGGGTCAGATGGATCAACACAAACATGTCAAGCATGTCGTTCCTGAACAAAAGGCACCCACTGTTTTACAGACCCAGAGGCTGGGGATGGGGGTGTAGGGAGTGGGAGCAGGGCTAGGAGTAGAAAAGAACTAAGTCAGAGTGAAGAAAAGGCTTCCCCCTCCTCAACCCAATAAAGAGGTCTCAGTAAAGGCACCTGAGGAAGGCCTCAGTTTTGAGCCCCTAATTTGGAGGCCAATGAATGGCGGCATCTGGGCTAGGAATGTAGATATGTATCAGAACTTGACTGACTAGGGGACCAGCCTACATCCTTGACTTTAACTCCCTTCAGAGACTGCAGTGCATTGACTGTGTGCCAAGTTTTGTGTGGGGAGGACAGTTTTCCTCCCTGAAACTAACCAGGTGAAGCCTCACTCCCTTTTCTTGGGGAAATGGACCCCTGCAACCCCTTAGTCTATAGCCACTGGAAAGGTGCTGGAGGACCCACTGCTGTCTGCTCTGAGGGTGGCCTGCCTATGGTCAGGTTTAAAAATAACACATAGGATTTTGGCCAGGAGTTGGACTCCTCAATACTGACTATTTCCTTTGACTGCATATAATATTTACAATAATAGGAATCATAGTGATATGTGATTTGATATCTTCTTCCACTTAATTTATTATGAATATTTTAGTTATTAAATAGTCTTTGAAAACCTGTTTTTGGCATGGCTACATCATGTTAAATTCATTCATTCAATAAGTTAGGAGTATCTAATACCCACTTCTCTTTCTTACTGGATCTGACTAATGCAACTATTTCTTATAGTTACAGAAACAGAGCCTAATGAGAATTAAAACACTAGCTTTTTGGATGATCCATCTGATTTGTGATCTATTTCTCTTCAAATTTCCAGGGGAACAATCCCAGGGAAAGAAAGAAGGTAGGGTATTTAGTTTAATTTTTGTATAAACATGCTGATAACTGACCTTCTTGGTTAATAGACTAAAGAGTTATGCTAAGAGGAGAGATCTTATTTATGGAATGCTTTCAGCAGAATGTCACTGGCTAGGATTGCCTATGGTAAACACAATTTGGAATCTTTGGATTTATAATGTGTGGCTTCCTGGAGAATGTCAAAAAGTTATTCAACTACCTAGGTTATAATGGAGATGGTCTGTGATTTAACAGTACAAATATGAGAACATTCTCTCATGAACTATAACAAATATGCACTACTAATACATGGTGTTAATAATAGGGTGGTTTGTGGGACAAACAAACCAAATGTAAGATATTGGCTTTAGTTAGCAATAATAGTTTGATGATGTTCTTTCATCATTTGTAACAATTGTTATACAACAATGTAAGGTATTGGTAGGGTGATGTATGGGAATCCTGTATGGTATGTGTAGCAGTTAAGTATTATTTATGAATTCCAAAAAGATATTGGATTATGTTTGCAAATTGGTCCGTTCCTCTGGGTATATTAGATTGTGTTGGATTCACAGGTTTCACTCTTACTTGATTAAATGATGATAAGGCTTTGATTGGGCCACATCAGTAGGACGTTGTTTTCACAGCAAAAACAACAAGGCAGAGGAGTTAGTTGAAGTTTTGAGCTGGAGCCCCTGGAAGTAAACACACAGCAGAAGAACACAGAGAAACAGATACATGAGGAAAGAGAGAAGGCTCCATTAGACATGGCAGAGGCCCTGGGAAGAGAGATGAGCCATTCACCTGATACTTTACAGTTGGTCTTGTGGAGAGAGCAGAGCAGCTGAGCCTGGAAAGAAATGAGCCCCCGGAAAGAGATGAGACTTATTCCAGCCTTCAGCTGATATTGGAAGAATCTGGGGCCATGGAGCCTTAAGAGGAAGAAGAAGCCTTGCAGACTTTGGCAGTCATCTTGCTCCAACACATGGCAACAGATTTTGGTGAGGGAAAGTATGGCCTTGTGACTGTAAGCTTCTACCCTAAATAAATACCCTTTATAAATGCCAACAGATTTCTGGTATTTTTTATCAGCCCTCCTTTGGCTGACTAATACAGTATACATGATGGTTTTGTAAACTCACATCTTCTCTAATTAAAAAAACAAAACAAAAAAAGCAAAATAACACCAAAGAAAGTGAAAGGACAAGCCACCAAGCCACAAAAAAAGACATTTGTACCATATCATGAAAAACTGAAGGATCTGATATTTTACCCTATTTGCAGGTAAAAACTTAGGTTGCCAGTTTCATGGGTGCTGGCAGAAGACATGAGGCCCCTAAATCTGAGACAATGGACTCTGCACTCAGTTTAGTACTCACAGCAATAGCAGTAGCCAGAGACTCAGCATTTTTGCAGTGGTTCTTTGATTCCTAATTCCCACAAGGCAATGCACAGAAAGCCAGATAACATGTGTACATGTAATGAGTTATATTATAGGAGAGGAGCCCCAAGTTTAGGGAACCTGAAATTTTTATAGCACTCTGTAAAGATGTCTGACCTTTGCTAAAAAGGGAGACATTTTCTTTATCTTCCAAAACTTAGGCAAACTTCCCCTTTGCTCCAAAGGGATACTACATCTTCCAAGACTATTTGTTATACAAAAATCCTCAAAAAGATAGTCTGAAACAAAGAGTAGTCAATGTCTTTCTTTTTCCTAGGCATGCTGAAATGCAAGAGAACTATATCTTTGTTCATTTCATACTGTCATTCAATTTCCTGAGACCCTATTCAATTTTTTCCATTCTCTTCTCTTTCTATTCTTCTGTCTTTTTAAGTTCAGATGCTCTGCCTTCCAGTTTGCTTATTCATTCCTCAGCCAATTCAAATCTGCTGATATATGCCTCTACTGTATTTTTAATCTCATGCATTTGTGTCTTCCATTCCCATAAGCTCTGTTACTTTTCTTTGCAAGCTTTCAGATTGTTCTTTGTGTTCACCCAGTGTCTTCTTAATATCCTTTATCTCTTTAGCCATATTTCCCTTTCACTCCTTGATTTGATTTAGGAGATTTGTATGAACATCATTGATTAGTTGTTTTAAATCCTCTGTCTTGTCAGAAGTTTTAATTTGTTACTTTGGCCAGGCCTATCTCCGTATCTTCCTGTTTCTTAGTATGACTTGTAATTTTTTTGCTGATGTCTAGGCATCTGATTATGTTAGTGAATATGCTCTGATGGTCAATTTCTCTCCCTTGCTGAGTGGTTTTGTTTCACAGCTCTTCTATGATTTTTGGTTCAACTTATTCTAAAACTTTAAAAATCACCCCATTTTAGCTACTAAAACAGGGCCATGGACCCTGGGGCTCAGTCCAGATCCAAGAGGGCTTTGGTATAGGGACAAGAGAGACTCCAAAAAGTCTTGTTTTCCTTCACTTTCTAGGCCTGCTAGCAAATGGCGCTCTTTGGCGAACCTTTCCATAGAGGAGTTACTTTCAACCTCTTTTGGCTTGTGTTTCTGAGCTGTTAGAGCCACAATTCAAAGCAGGGCACTGCTGCTTAAATTTACTGAATAGAAACCACACTCAGCCCTCTACCACATCCTCCATTTTCCCAGAGAGTAATATGTCCATTCCCCTCTCAGTTTGCCACCATCAGCCACTAGTTTTACTGAGGCAGTTCACCTCAAGCGTAGGGAATAGGTTCTTCTCCCAGCCAGGGGTGAATAACTCATGGTTTTCTTTTCGGCCTCTTTGTTCCTCTTCCCCACTCCCTCCTGGATGATGTATGTAGCACTCTCCTGTCTGCAGATCCCCGAAGCAGCTCCTTTGGACAGTTTCTGCCTCTCCTGCACTGTTTTTGCTAAGGAGCTGAGCCCTGCCTACCTACTCTGACACCATGTTCCTGGGTCCCTCAAGTTATTACATTTTATGTAACTCATTGTATTTGTTAATTTCCCTTTATGATTTTGGGTCCTGATGAAAAAATATTTCCATACTCCAAATAATCTCCTTTCTGGAGGTTATTTTTTAACTTCTACATTTATGTTTATACTCCTGAAGTTGATTTTTGCTTAACTGTGTGAGGTAGGAATCTATTTTCCTTTCCTTCTTCTCCTTCTCCTCCTCCTTCTCCTTTCCTTCTTCCCTTCTTCCTCTCTCTGTCTCCTTCTCCCTCCCTCGCTGCCTCCCACTCCCTCCCTCTCTCTCTTACTTTCTCTGACTCTCTGTCTTTCTTCCTGTCTGTCTCTCTCTTTGGAATGTGAATACCCAATTGTCCCAACAGCATTTATTGAAAATTCTGTCCTTTCCCCAATGCTCTGTAGTGCTCCTTTGGTCGTAAATAAAATGTCCACATTAGCATGGATCTCATTTTTATTCTGTTCCATTGATTCCTAAGCTACTATTCTATTATCTTAATAACTATAATCTTAATATCCTAATATATAAGGGCAAATCTTCTCATGGTGTTGGTGTTGTGTTTTTTTTAAGATTTATTTACACCCCCCCACCCCCATTGTTTTGTGCTCCCTGTCTGCTCTCTGTGTGTTCTTCTGTTTCTGCTTGTCTTCTCTTTAGGTGACACCGGGACTCGATCCAGGGACCTTCCAGAGTGGGAGACAGGTGCTCAATCTCTTGTACCACCTCAGCTCCTGGTCTGCTGTGTCTCTTTTTGTTGCATCATCTTGCTGCACCTGCTGTCTGCATGGGCCAGCACTCCTACGTGGGCCAGCTCGCCACTCGGGCCAGCTCGCCACGCGGGCCAGCTTGCCTTTCATCAGGAGGCCCCAGGAATCAAACCCTGAACCTCCTGTATGGTAAATGGGAGCGCAATCGCTTGAGCCACATCCATTTCCCTCATGGTGTTTTGTTTATTTATTTGTTTTGTCAAGAGCATCTTGGCTACTTTTGACCCCTTTTCATTTCTGAATACCTCTTATAAACTGTCAAGTATCATGAAAACTTTGTGATTTTTATTAGAATTGTATGAAATTTATCAATCAACTTGAAGCATATTGACCAATTTACAGTATTTTACAATATTTGCAAATGTATTTAGTTTAAACATGTCTATAGATTCTTTTGAGTTTCAATAAACACCATAACTCTGAAAATAACACAGTTTTGATTCTTCCTATTTGTCAAAAGAACTGCTACTGCAAATAGAAGAGAGCTTTATGAACAGTCCAACAGTTTGCGAATTAGGCAAGGCCAAGTAAAAGCAGCTGGGGGCATTGGGAATTTATAGTCCAAAAAATAGAAGGGAAATGGCGGTTGTCAGGCAAGTTCTGTTCTAATGGCTTATTGGAACATTGAGGCAGAAGAAAACTTCTCCAAAAATTATTGATCAGAACTTAAGCCTCTTTTTCTTGTCTTATTTCCTGTAAGACTCATTTTCCAAGCTATGCATTCCTGAAATCTGAATGTGACAGCATAGGGTGTCCACATTGTTTGCCTCCTTTGCCAGGAGCCATTTTGTAACCCAGGCCCTAAAGGTTAATTTAGAGTTCCTTTAACATTTCTCCTTTTTCATCAAGATCTTTTGTAGAAAGCATTGCTGATAAAGATTGATTTTGTGCTTTCCAACAATGCTGTCCCACAGTGCCTGTGCATCCACATAGCTGGAAAGGTCCAGTGTCATGTGCCATAAAAGGGAATATGTTATGGAACTCTAGCCAATTGCAGCAACACTGGGAAAATGAATTCCATCAAAGGTTAGCAACTTGATTTCTGAAAAACATGAAAGGAATATTATCTGGGGCAACAGTATTTTGGAGTAAGCAATGGTAGTTATTGGAGGTTTTGTCTTGTAAGGCATCCTAAGTGCATGCCTCGAGATCTAAAGCTTGATATACCAACATGATTTTAAAAGCAAGAGATGTTTAACTGTAGTCATTATTCTGTTAATAAAACAGTGCATTAAAGATGCGATCATAATTTTGAGGAAAATGTTTGACAGTATTTGAAATATGCCCCTAATCCAGTCTTCCCAAGATCCAAGATTCAACCAGCTAAATAAACCCCAAGCCCTGGGAATCTCTAGTTCTTGAAGTATCTGAATCTTTTCTTTGATTTCCTTAATATTTTGTTCAATGTTGCCACATTGATTTACATAAAAGTAACATTACTCCCCTTGGAGGGCACATGTCCCTCCTTGCTGGGCTGTGAAATATTGAGTGCCCTATGGTTTTATAGGACAACCTTCCCTAGGCTATCTACCTCAATTAAGTTGTAAGTTTTCTAATGCTTTGATGGTATTATTAAAGGTGCTCTCAATAGTTTTGGACATGTTTTGGATAGCTTTTTCAAGTTGAGTAATTCCATGAAACCAAAATATATTTCTCAGATATTTCCAGCCTGTATCAGGTCTTCAATTAATGGGCTGTATTCTATAGTGTGTTACTTAGGTCTAAAATGGTTTTTGAGTTGATAAATGAAAGATTCTAGTTTGGCTACATATTTTGTTTCTAATTTGGTCGCTCTTCTCTATGTCAGGGATTAAGGCTGTTACTGTGCAAGTTCCACTCCAGCCTGGTGGTAAGGCTATAATATGTGTTCTTTCCGCATAAAAATAAATAGCTTATGCTGGCCAAACTGAGAGTTAAAGTACTACCCATATTCCAGTGGTTTTGTTTGTGCTTCTCTCAACCTCCAGATATGGAGGAGTAAATCTTTACAGGCAAAGTCTGTAAAATTATGGGGTCCAGTGAAGTATGAGCAATGGACGTTGTGGTGTAGTTGATATGAAAGGCTGTGGGAATGGTTATAAATGAGTG
The DNA here is from genome assembly GCA_029593785.1 of Cabassous unicinctus. NCBI lineage: Eukaryota > Metazoa > Chordata > Mammalia > Cingulata > Chlamyphoridae > Cabassous > Cabassous unicinctus. Next base: position 16,108 of record JAQZBX010048451.1, read on the forward strand.
ACGTACTGTTAGGGTCTTGTGTCCAAGCGAGGCCAGATAATTGGTCTAGGTAAATAGATAGTATGATTATCAGAGTTATAGACAAGGACAATACTGGTATTCCAATATCCTGAAGAGTTTGCAGTGGTAGAAAAGACCATTTCATTTAGCTTTGAAATCATAAATATCAAGTACATCATCATCAGAGTCCTGTTTGATTATCGTGTCATTGTAGAGAGGGTACTATTTGCCACCTTCTTGGTCATACCAAAGGGTCTGATGGCAGAGGTTGGCTGGGATAGTATTTAGTATTAGTGCCATCATCATTGTTTATACAAAGAGAAATTCATTACAGTCTGGGCAATTTGTGCAATGGAGGCTACCTTTTCTTCAAGAGTAAGATAAGTCCAAAGAGGTGGCCATTTCTGATATTTATCTCTTGAGTGCCCATCTTTTTTGTCCCATACTTGGTCTATGCAAAATATACCCTTTTTGTCTATCCAGGTCTGAATGTCTATGGGTATGGCCAACACCTGGGGTCCTTGTATGGAGTCTAACTTAATGAGACCCAGCAATTTACAGATTGCCCAAGTTGGCAGCCCTTTGTGTGGCTGGTGAAAAAAAGGAGAGCTAATGGCAAGGGACCAGGCAAAAAAGGAAAGGAGAATGAAGAGGGAAAAAAAAATTCATGTTTCTTGATCTGTAGCTCTTGGGGAAAGCTGCCCACATCAGATATCATCTACTTCTGGGTGATCTAAAACTCTTTTTTAGGGTGAGTTTGAAGTCACCAGTGATTGTACTTTTCTAGTCGTTAGATGGTGCTCATTTTAGTCAAGATAGATGTATCTAACAGCCCAAGAACAAATTTATCAGCACATCAGTTGGGGAGGAGGACCTGATAAGGTCCTTTCTATCAAGTTTCCAAAGAGTTTTTTAACTGATGTCTTTTCCAGATCACAAATTCGTCAGGCTGCAAATTTTGGGGGTCTTTTGGAGTCAGGCAGTGTCTCCTTCAAAAGCTTCAACCTGTGAAGCAAGCTCAAGAGTGGTTCATTAGTGCCTCACAAAATTTAAGTGGGTCTTGTTGAGTAATATTAGGGTCTGTAAATAATATGTGAAGCAGTAGTAAAGGCTTTCTAGTAATAATTTCATGTGGTATTTATAATTTCTGAAGGGGATTGACTGAAGGTTGAGCTAGACTAGTAAAGTATTTTAGGCCAGGGTTATTCTAGAGAATCACTAAGTTTGGCTAATGGTTGTTTGATTATCCTGTTGGTGCTTTCCACCATGCCAGAAGATTGGGGGTGGTATGGGCAGTGCAGCCTTTGATATGCAGAGAAAGCTCTGCATATTTATTTGTCATGTAAAATGAGTGCCTAGGTTGCTATGAAGTTCGGTGGGGCCACCCCAAATTGGAATGATGTTTTCAAGTAGTTTCTTGGCTACAAAAGAGGCAGTAGCTTATCTACAATGGAAGACTTCTACCCAGTTAGAGAACATACAGATCGTTACTAGCACATATTTATATCCATGAGACAGGGGAAACTGGATAAAGTCCATTTGCCAGAAGAACATTTTCCCAGAAGGTAAAGGGAAATGTCCCATAGAAATATTTGATGGCTTTCCTGGATTGTATTGTTGACATATTTGCCAAGAAGTATAGACCTGGTGAGTGATATTATAAAAGCATGCCCACCAATATTTTCCCATTATTTCTATCATTTTGGCTGTTCTGAGGTGAGCAAATGAAGTGCTCAGAACATTGGTAATTTTAGGGCATCTGGTAATACTGGATGACTATTAGGTCCTATCCAGGTGTTTGGTTAGGGTCTAATTTACAACATGATTCCATAGGCTCTTCTCATTATGAGTTGCCAATTCTTGATATTTTTATAAGTCATTGGGTTTGCAAGGGAGGCTTGATCCAGCATACAGAGCTCAACTGGTTTTTGTGAGAGAGTTTGGGCTGCCACTTTAGCAGCCCAGTCAGCCAAGTCATTTCCCTTGCTTTCATCTGAATTGAGGATGTGAACTTCAGCTTTGATAACTTCAATAGCCTTGAGGAGCAAAAGAGTTCCTAATAGGTTACCTACATGCTTTATGTTCCTAATGCAGTTCCAGAGAAGGTAAAGAACCCTCTTTGTTTCCAGAGCATACCAAAATCATGTCCTCCACCAGATGTATATCTGCTATCAGTGTAAATGTTTGCTTTTTAAACCTTTAGCTATTTGGCAAGCTTGAGTAAGGGCTATTAATTCTGCCTGTTGGGCAGGAGCTTCTTTAGGAAGGGGACTGCTCTCAAAAACCTCTGTTAAGGTAGTTACTACATATCCAGCTCGGCATCTGCTGTCTGGGGCTTCAGTTTTAAAAAATGACTCATCAGTAAAGAGGATTAGGTCTGGGTTATCTCTTGGGATTTTCTTATATAGTCATGATAGAGTGCTCCTTCTTCAGAAAATGGGAGCTGAATGGTAGGGTTTAGGGGGTAGGTCTTATTAATGCAGATGTAGGAGAGAGAGAGAAGCATAGGTTCAAAAGCGGAGAGATGTTGAGTTAAAGCAGAAATAAGCAAGGATTCCTCAGCTTTAGGAACAAAAAGATTAAGTTGGTTCTGCATAACTATATCTGCCACGACTTCAGCTAGTTTGGCTGCCATAGCCACTGCTCAGAAACAAGGCAGGTATGCTGGGCTACAGGATCTAATTGCATACTGTAATATACAATGTGCCCTCTTGATTTCTCTATGGTCTTGGGTTAATACATATAAGGCATTTCCCTTTTCTTTTATGGACATGTAGCTGAAAGGGGAGATCATAGTTGGTAGACAAAGGGCAGGGGTGTCTTGTAGAGCTTCCTTCAGATTATGAAAGACATCAATCTGGTTTTGATTCCAGCTCAAAGGCTCAGGTACGATATGCTTTAGGAGTTCATAAAGAAGTTGAGCTAGAAGGGAGAAGTTTGGTATCCAGTTCTGACAATACCCACAAAAACCTAAGAATCCTCTCAGCTGTTTTTTTCTGGAGTTTGGGAAAGTCTTATATAAAAGAGATTCTTTTGGGATCTAATAGAGTTCCCTGTTTGGAGAGGATGTGTCATAGATAATTGACTTCTTGTTGCATGAATTGGAGTTTGTCTTTAGAAGCTTTATGACCCTTTAAGGCTAGGTGTTGTAGTAAATAATGTAAGTCAACCTGACATACATATTTGTCTGTTAGAGGAACATACAAGGAGATCATCAATATATTGTATAGGAGTGGAGCCTCAGGGAGAGATTATGTCTTATAAATCATTTTTAAGGATTTGATAAAAGTAACTGGGGTATTCCGTGAATCCTTTAGGCATGACAGTCCAGATATGTTGTAATTCATTCCACGTGAATGCAAATATATATTGGTTATCAGGCTGAACTGATGTGCTAAGGAATGGACTGCAGAGGTTAACTACAGTGAAATGTGTAGTCCCAAGGTATGGTGGTTTGGAGTGATGTACCCCAGAAAAACACGTTTTTAAACTTAATCTGTTCCTGTGGGTGTGAAATCATTGTAAGCAGGGTTTTTTGATGAGATTACTTCAGTTAAAGGGTGACCCATCTCAGTCAGGGTGAGTCATAAGTCTATTACTAGAGTCTCATAAGTGGAACAAAATGCAGATAGAGAGCGAGCCACAGAGGGAGCAGCCAGAAGGTGAACATCAGTGGATTCTGGAAGAGGAGGGAGAGACCAGGAGATGCCGCCATGCATTTTACCATGTGACAAGCTAAGGACCAAGGATCACCAGCAGCCAGCCCCAGAATGCCACAGTCTACAGGGAGAAATCATTGCCTTTATGATGCCTTGATTTGGTCTTTCCCTGAGCCTTAAAACAGTGAACTAATAAATTCCCATTATTTTAGCCAATCCATTGCATGGTATTTGCTTGAACAGCCAAAGAAACTAAAACACAAGGGGAATCTGGGATAGGAATAGATGAGGATTTGGGCTATGGGGAATCAAGGAATAACAATTTTATTTATTGCTCTTAAGTCTTGAACAAATTCCCATCCTGTCCCTGTGGGTTTTCTTACTGGGAAGATAGGAGTGTGGCAGGGGATACTGCATGGGATTATTAAATCCTTC
>JAQZBX010048452.1:0-20193 GCA_029593785.1 Cabassous unicinctus
TCCATCATTTTTGAATGCCAGTTTTGCTGGGTAGAGAATTCGTGGCTGGAACTTATTTTCTTTTAGTATTTTGTCTATATCATACCACTGTCTTCTTGCCTCCATGGTTTCAGCTGGGAAATCAGCACTTAATCTTATTGTTCTTCCCTTGTATGTGATGGTTCTCTTTTTCTTGCTGCCTTGAATAATTTCTCTTTGTCTTGAGCATTGGACATTTTGACAAGTATATGTCTTGGTGTTTGCCTGTTGGGATTTATACTGTTTGGGGGGCGCTTTGCTTCCTGCATCTGCACATCCATCTCTCTCAATATGGTTGGGAAGTTTTCAGGCATTATTTCCTTCAACACTTCTTCTGTTCCCTTTCCCTTCTCTTCTCCTTCTGGGATGCCCATAATGCATATGTTTCAGCGTTTTGTGTTGTCGGTTAATTCCCTGAGCCCTGCTGAATTTTTTCTATCTTTTTGTCTATTTTTTCTACTATCTGTTTGATTTCATATGTATTGTCTTCCACATCACTAATTATTTCTTCTGCCTTTTCAAATCTGAGGCTATGTGAATCCAGCGTCTTTTTGATTTCTTGGATTGTGCCATTGGTCACCATCATATCCATTATCTTTTTGGGAGTGTTTACAATTTCTTCAGTATGTTCTCCAAGTGTCTTCTTTATATTTTTAATCTCTTCTTTCACTTCATTAAGTCGGTCCATGATATTTGTTTGGAAAGCTTCGATTAGTTGTTCAATGATCTGCTTCAGTTCCTGGTTTTCAGTTTGCTCATTGGATTGGTCCATGTTTTCCTGTTCTCAGTGTGTTTTGTAATTTTTTGTTGCCCTCTAGTCAAAATTTTATCTTGGTGGATTTATTCAGTTGATTCGCTTCTCTCTTTGCTCTAGAGTTTTATTTGGCTGGTGGTTCTGTGTGTGTGTAAAGATTTCTCTTTGATACTTTTTCTTCTTATTTTATTTCCTTGCTTCTTTCTATGTTCCCTTGAAAGCAAAAGATTAGATCTGGAGGAATTGAAAGATGTGAGAAAGGAAGAAGTATAATTGTAATATCAATAAAAGTTAGAAGAGGGGCAAATAAGACTTAATGAAGTGAATATTTAACTCAAGTAGGCAGTGTAGAGTAGTAGGAAAGAAAGTGGAGTATCTACAATGGACTGTGAAACCAAATAGAGGAATATATATATAATGACTTAGATGGCTAGAATTATGAGGAGGGAGAGAAAGAGTTAAGAAAGGACTAAAAGGAAAGAGTTAATATTAATAAAGAACAAAAAAAACAAAATAGAGGGAATAGAAATTGACACCCTTGAGTTGTGGGCGTTTGGAAAAAATGTGATATTTAATATCCACAACAGAAAGCAGAGGGCAGAAAGATGAGGGAGGGATAATAGATAGTTTGGAATACAAAATAAATATATAGAGAGAATGGGAAATTACTGAAGAAGAAGCATAGCAAAGAAGAGAGAAGCTAGGAGCAATTTTTTAAAAATGAAAGAAAGAAGAAAGGGGGGAGGAAAGAGGAAAGAAAAACAAGAGGCAACAAATAAACAGAGAAAAAGCAAGCAACCACACTGGCAAACAGGCAAACAAAGCTAAGGGGGATCAATATTCCCTGGGGTCCCATGCATCCTCTCAGCCTGCTTGTGTTTTTCAAACAATTTCCCCACAGGGTTTTTATATGCAGGTCCTGAAAAAGGTTTTGGTTATTAAACTAAATTAAAAAGAATTTATTTTTTGTTTATTAAAGGGACCATTTTATTTATTTATTTATTTATTTATTTATTTATTTATTTATTTATTTTTGGCCTAATACAGAACCAAAAATAAGTCCTTCTCTAGACCACCCCCCTCTCAGTGAGCGCCGTAACTGGGCTCATGGAAACTAATCAAGCACTTCCCAATTTCTGGATTCCCCAGGGATGCAAAAGTCTGATGTTTGTCAGTGTAGAACACTAAAAATGGCGGACTCTGCCCTTCTGGATCAGAGCCCCTGCATCATCGGGCTGCAGGTAAATGAGTTTACTTTGCAGATTCGCCTCTCCCCTCAGCCTGGCACTGCTTCAAGGTAGCTTATCTGCTCCCCAAAGTTATGAGGGTGTCCAGGCAGCCAGATTGACAGCTAAAATATCCCCTCTCTGCTTTCTGTCAGAACTCTCCCTCTCTTGGAGATTTCCTGTCTTTCCAGCTCTGTGGGGCTGGGGCTTATCCCTGGGCTGCTAGTGTAATCAACTCCCTAAGAAGATTAACCCCTCCTCTCCTCCGGGTGCCGATTCACTGCAGCTGTTTTGTTCATCTAAGTTGTGGTGGGCTTCAGGAAGCCAAATCCCTAGAAAATAAACCTCTCTTACCAGAGCTCCCCCCTCAGAAAACGCCCCCTCCCACTGGGTCAGGTCACCCAGTTACCAGACGGACGGGAGTCGCGCTTCCAACTGGCTTTTTTTTTTCCCCCGTAAGGGTGGGGGTCAGCTGACTCTGTTAACCACCACAGGCAGGCTTAAAACTCATGAATCTCTATGGTTCAGTCCACACCATCGATCTGTCCAGATAGCTGTCCCAAGCTTCTTACTCCACACGCCCACAGCACAGACCCCCGTGCCACATCCTGTCCACTATCTGCCATGTTCTGGGAGCTGTTGGCAGTTGCCCTCATAAGCCAACGCCATTTGACACCTCTTAAACTTTTTAAAATAAATAAATATGTAATTATAGCCAAGAAGAGCAGCTATGTACATCAGGGGAATCATAGAGAGATTGAGAGGTGATGAATTATTGTTTGTTTTTCTGTTTTTTGGTTATTATTATTATTGAAATAATGAAAATGTTCTAAAAATGATTGAAATAATGAACACACAACTATGTGATTATGTCAAATACCATTGACAATACCCTTTGGATGGACTGTATTCTATACTAGTGTGTATCAATAAAATTGATTTGGTTTTTGAAAATCTTATTTGTAAAATTTCCATATTTGCATCCTCTGGAATTTAATGTTTTAATAATTAATGTCAAGGACAGGATTTCCAAATGTCAACCATCATAATGGCATTTCCTATAGTTAATGAAGATTTTGGAATCTATTAGATATTTTAACAAAATGATTATTGCAGTGTATTTTTCCTGAATGCTTCCTACTTGGAAATTAGTGAAGGGAAGTGGGAATGATTTGGACCACTGCCTGGCACAGTGAACTATTGTTTGCATGATTCTCACACCCACTGATAAAGATTCTCGTCACAGAGATGAAGTATTTTGTTATCTAATATTAGGAGCAAAGTGACCATATCTGTTCCTCCCCTTCAGATATTTAATCACTGACCCAGGAAAGGCAACCACAGAACTACAATCATTTATGTGGGAAAGACTCAAAAAACACAAACTTCACACATTCTCCTATCCTCAAACTTATAAAATTTCCAGTTGATATCCACAAAATCATCCATCTGAAACCCAATCATTTGCCCAAACCTCTCAAACAATATCCATCAGGGAAACAAAATTACTGATGCACACAACCTCCCAATCTATGAATAAATGATTTCCCATGATTTTTCATTGCATTCTCCACAATGAATTTTTCCTCAAGGAGTTTCTTCCTTCTAATGAAGTCTTCTTCTTTTTAATATTTTGTGGCTATTCTTATACTGAGTTTCATTTAGCACACAAAAGGAAAGCTTTGACTGAATGATAGTGCACAGTGATTACCCACTTAGTGTTTTACTCTTTAGGAAATCACTCATTTAATGTAAAGGATAAATTAGGAATGAAGACAATCCCAAATTGTGTACAGGTGTAGAACTCCCCAAATGTGATATTTCTGATGAGCTTATTATAGTGGTAGAAGATGCCTCTCCAATTCAATTATATTCACATTATGTGTTTTCTCACATATTGTATTATTTAACTTTTAAGGGCTTTGTTACATAACATGCATATGGATTCTCACCAGTATGAATGTTATTAGATTATCTGAATAAGTATGGATGAGAAAAGGAATTTCTGAACACATTAAAAACAGTGTTTCTTCAGAAAATGAGTTCTCTAGTATGCTTAAAGGTTAAATCTATGGCTGAAGTCTTTTCAATATGTAAAAGATATATAGTGTGAGTTATTACATTTAAAATAAAAATATTGACTGATAACTTTCTCAAATTGTTGACATTCATAAGGATTCTCTCCACTTGAGTAATCTCCTATTGTCTAAGGCTGGAAAAATTAAGATTTTCCCAAACATATGATATTATGGTTTCTGTCCACCATGAATTCTGTAATGTTTCCTGAGGGCAGAAATACAGGTGAAAGGTTTCCTACATACACAACATTCATGCGGTTTTCCTACTGTGTGAGCTCTTTCATGGTGTTTAAGATTAGAAGATTGACTGAAATTTTTGCACACGAATGACATTTAAAGGGTTTCTCTGCAATGTGAGTTCTCTCATGTCATTGAAAGATGGGAATGTTGACTGAATCCTGTTCATTGCTTCTGGTCTTTCCAAATCTTCAAAAATTTTCACAGATGAATGGATAAACAAACTGTGGTCTATTCACACGATGGAATATTATGCAGCTGTAGGAAGAAATGAAGTCATAAAGCTTATGGCAACATGGATGAATCTGGAGGACATTATGCTGAGTGGAGCAAGCCTCACAAAAGGACAAATACTGTGTGAATGCATTACTATGAACTAAATATATTGTGTAACATATTGTTTGATCCATAAAAAAAATTATATGTGTCCATTACATTTAATGGAGAAACGTGTATATTTATTCATCTGTGTTTACTTTTTAGTTTTTAATTGTTTATATTTTCGATTATTAAATGTAAAAATAAAGTTAAGAAAAAAATGCTTATAAGAAGTAAAAAAAATTAATTGGCAACATTAAGAATTTTCCTACTGATGAATAAAATGATGTGTCTTAACAAAAAATTTTTTTTTTCACAGAAAAATTTTATTCTATGATAAGGCTCCTGAAACCACAGCTGCAATGAAGGAAAAAACAATTCCTATACATTGCATCCCTTTATAAAATTTGAATAAATTTTATTTAGAAAATTGAAGTTGGAAAATTTGAAAAACAGTGGTAAGGTGAATTTTAGTTTCCTTTTTAAAAATATTTTAAAATGTGCAAATACATTCCATCAATATTTTAAGAAAATTAAATTGGGGAAAATAAATAAATTATTCCTCATTTCCTTTAATTTACTAACCTTCTCATCCTTCTGGCAAATATGCCTAGCCCTACACAATAGTACCTGTAATGCTGGATTGACTCCACAGGTGAAAACTCAGCCTCTCTTCTGACTATAAACTATTCTTCTTGTTCATCACTGTCGCTTCTATTCATTATATGACAGGGCCAAACTCAGGCACAAACATGAACCCTGAATTCATTATTTACCCAATGAGGCCATAGGATGTGTGAGAAAAAGAAAACATCTGTCATCTTTTCAGAGAATACAGTATTTATGGGAGCTGGAACCAACTCCTGCAATAACCTTGGAAGATTACTCATTGCTCAGTCTCTAACTTACCATAATTTTGAGAATCCTGTATAAACCAAATTTAAGCTCAGATCTTTGAATAGCTCCTGAATACACTTGGAATATCCACACCAATAGAAGAAATCTCCCCATCTGCTGACAACAGTAGTGGAATTTCAGTTAAAGAAGAATTCCCTACTCACCTGTGATTTCATTTTCAATACATTAGCTGGCATTTATCTTCCTCTGGATTTTCACTGACAACTAGACAAGCAGATGGTGGGCAAAGCTGAGAATGGAGAAAGAATCTTAAGATTCAAGTCTTGACCACAACTTTCAGTCCCCCTGTCATTAATGCCAAACACTTTACCTATGAGTATCCCCAGTCCAGTTAACAAAAGGAACATGAGGTGTGCTCAAGAGAAATAAGGGATGTGAATATTCTCACTGTCCTGATTTTGTGATAATTGGTAGGCTAAACACTAACTATATTAGAAACCATGTTTGTGTCCCCAGACCTAGTTTTTCTCCCTAGGTCTGGTTTTAAGAATGCTGGTGTTAAACTAAGCCTGATTTATTGTATGATCATCCTGTATGGGAAATGTCTATAACTCTTTGTATCTTTGGGTATTTGGTTGACCTTGAGAGATATAGCAGGGAGACAGATGTGGCTCAAATGGTTGGGCATGCATTTCCCAATTGGAGAGATCTGGGACCCAGTAAAAATTAAAGAAAGAAAAATATAGTAGGCACTTGGGCTGCAAGGCCCTGTGCACAGGTGTGTCACCAGGCCCCGTGAACCATGCAGCAAGATGATGACATAACAAGAGAGTGACACAAGGGAGAGCCAAGATGAGACATGCCAAAAAAACAGGAACTAATGTCTTGCAGGTGGTACGATGTCTCTCTCCCACATCAGAGGTTCCAAATATCAAATTCCAGTGAAGACAGGAGTAAAAGGATGAGAAGAGAGGGCAGGAAATGGACACAGAGAGTTGCCCGGTGAATGGACATAAAAACAGCAAAAAGAGAGGGGTAAAAATGGATAAAGGTAAGTAAGTAAATAAATAAATCCTTTAAAAAAGTATAAGGGAGTAAGATACAGACTGTAGTAGTAAAACTTTGACCAAGCTCTTTCCTAATTTGTTAACAACTGTTTCACAACAATGCAAGGTATTTGTGATGGGGTGATGTGTGGGAGCCCTGTATGATGTTATGCATGTTTGTTTTGTAAGTTCACAATGTTTATTGAACACCTATTTTTTATGTATGTTCATGTATGAATGATATACTTCAATAAATTGTTTTTAAAAAGAGAGAGAAATAAGGGAAAGACTCTCCTTTCCCGGAATCAAGATGCTTGAGGTCTTATCTTCTCTGGCTAATGAAGATGATATGATTACCTTCATTGTACAGATAAGAACATGAAAATCCATGAATTATATTTATTAATTAGCTGATGATGTTCAGAGACTTTTAATTCATCCCTGATTCCAAAACATAGGAACCCATGACCAAAACCACATCTGGAATTGTGTCCTCACCACAAGATGAAGCATTCTGGAATTTCTCAGTTATTACTGGTTTTTGCAATAGCATTGTTTCTCTCAAGTGCAATTATGTCTTCTGGTCTCTCACTTCCTTCCTGCTCTACCATGAACCTGACCTGATATTTTGTCCTAAAACATCTTAGTTCTACCGTATGTGATATCTCACAATGCATCTCCCTCAACAATGAGTTCTATATCTCACCCCAATGTATTTGGAAATCAACTAAGAAACTTAGGAATATATAGTATTAAAAGTAAAAAAAAAAAAAAAGAATATATACTATTATGAGGTTGATCATATCTAGGATTAACTTAGCCATTTGTACCTCAAGTCTAGTAAGAAAATGATTGTGGAACAATGTATCTTCAAAATTCTAATTAATTTTATTTCTTACAGAATGAATGCATTATTAGTCATGTGGTGATTTCATCTTGTTTTTAACAGGTTGCTGGACCTGTCTTCCCTAAACCTCAATATAATAGCTAGAGAGGTTTATGCTCTGTCAGGCAGGGAATACTGCCCTCACCAGCAGGAAGTAACAACAAAAAAATGACCATTACCCCTCAGCACCCCTTAAGAATAAGCACATGAACTCTCTAACAGGGATGTTAAGGCAGGTTAGTATAGGGAAATGAGGATAAGATGAGCCACAGCATGGCCAACAGGCAACATGGCCAACAGACAACATTCCCACAAGGCCTCACCAAGATATTGACCTTAACCTTAACATCTCAGTTTCACTTTCTGGGGCCTCCCATTAGCCCCAGATATTCCAAAAAGCCCTCATCATTGGTCCACATCTTTGGTGGGTTGGCCAATGACAGCTGAGTCCCCTCCCCTTGGAATTAGCAAAGGGAGGGGTTATCAAGAGTTTAATAAGGGTAATCACACAAACCAGATTGCTCTCTCTGCCTACAAGAGCCCACACAAAATCGTGGTGCATATTTCCATCCTTCTCCCCCATTTTTCAGCAAGCTCTGCTCTTTCCCTTCATTTCCCCATAATTTTTTTCTAATGACCTAAGAAAAAAAGAGATGGAAGAGGGGAGTCAATATACCTCAAGTGGTTGAACACCTGCTTCCCATGTACTGGTTTCTGGGTTCGATCCCTTGTACATCCTCAAAACAAAACAAACAAATGAAAACACAACTTGCATTGGGGAGTGGATATAGCTCAGTGGTTGAGTGTCTCCTTCCAATGAACAAGTTTCTAAGTTTAATCCTCAGAACCCCCCCCCCAATAGAGCTAAAACTGAAGATATAACTGAACGCCTGAAAGAAACAGAAAAAGAACAGCAAACTATTCCCAAATCAAACCAATCCAAAGGAAAGAAATAATAAAGATAAGAGCAGAAATAAATGAAATAGGAACCATAAAACTGTAGAGAATATCAACAAAATCAAAAGTTGTTTTTTTGAGAAAATCAACAATATCAACAAACCCTTAGATGACAAAAATGATAGAAAATGCAAATAAATAAAATCACAATGACAGGGTGACATTACAACTGGCACCTCAACTATTAGAGATCATGAGAGGATACTATGAAAAAGAGTAAGCCAAAAAACTAGATAATGTAGATGAGGTAGACAAATTCCTGGAAAAACAGTAATCACCTTCAATGACACTAGAGGAAATAGAAAACCTTAACAACCAATCAGAAGTGAAGAAATTGAAGCAGTTATCAAAATATTGCCACAGATGAAAAGCCATGTACCAAATGGCTTCAGAGGTGAATTCTACCATTCATTCAAAGAAAATCTAATATCAATCTTGCTCAAGCTCTTCCAAAAACTTGAAAATGAAAGAATGTTATGAAAATCAATCTATGAAGCTAATATCACCCTAATACTAAAATCAAAAAAAGATGTTATGAAAAAAAGAAAAATTACAGACCAATATCTCTAATGAATATAGATACAAAAATCCTTAACAAAATACTTGCATAGAATGCAAATATTATTGCTGTCCTGATTTTGTGATAATGAGGGTAGGCTAAACATTTGCTATATTAGAAACCATGTATGTATAACCAGACCTAGTTCTTCTACCTAGGTCAGGTTTTTATAATGCTGATGATAAACAAAGGCTGATTTATTATATGACCATCCTGTATGGGAAATGACTATAACTCTAGGTATCTTTGGTCAAGATTAAGAGATATAGCAGGGGGCAGGATGCAGCTCAAATTGTTGGGTGTCTGTCTCCCATACTAAGGGATCAGGGTTTGATTCCCAGGACCTCCTGGTAAAAATTTAAAAAAGAAAAATATAGAAAGTACGTGGGCCACTAGGTCTCATGCACGTGTGTGCCACAAGGCCCAGTGCATGGGTGCAGTCAGGCCCCATGTGCAGGTGCACTGTCAGGTCCTGTGAGGAGGTGAGTCCCCCCAGGACCTGGATGTGGGTGCACTATCAGGCCCTGCAAGCAGGTGCACCTTCAGGCCCATTCATGGGTGCACCACCAGGACCCATGGGTGGGTGTGCCATCAGGCTTCATGTGTGGGTGAGAGCCCCAGGCCCCACAAATGGATGCACCATCAGGCCCCATGCATGGGTGTGACATCAAGCCCCACCGAGCCATGCGACAAGATGATGACATAACAGGAGAGTGACACAAGGGAGAGCCAAGATGAGATGTGCCAAAAAACAAGGAAATAAGGTGGCGCAGGTGGTAGGATGCCTCTCTCCCACATCAGAGGTCCTGAGGAAGACAGGAGGAGAAGGATGAGAAGAGAGGGTAGAAAACAGAAACAGAGAATTGCCCAGTGAATGGACACAAAAACAACAAAAACAGAAGGAGGGAAAATGGTGTATTAGTCAGTCAAAAGGGGTGTTGATGCAAAATACCAGAAATCAGTTGGTCTTTATAAGAGGTGTTTATTTGGGGTAGAAGCCCACAGTTACCAGGCCATAAATCATATATTTCTTCCCTCACCAAAGTTCATTGCCATGTGTTGGATCAAGACAGCTACTGACATTTGCCAACGTTCAGGCTTCTCGGGTTCCTCTGTTCCTGGGGCTCCATTTCTCTCCAGGCTCAACTCCTCTGTTTCCTACACAAGGTCTGCTGTAGACTATGAGTTTCTCTAGGCTTTGCCTCTCTCCACAAGACCAGCTGTAGACTATCAAGTAAATGGCTTGTCTCTATCCTGGGACCTTCTCTCCTTCCTCATGACCAAGCTTTCTTAGTTCCCGGGGCTCCAGCTCAAGACTCCAACATCAAAAACTTCTCCAACTCTGTCCTTTGCCATGCCTTTTATATTTGATTCCCCACACAACAAGGGGTGGGGCTCAATGCCCTACTGACAAGACTGAGTCAATGCCCTAATCATAACTTAATCATGCCCTGATTAACAGACCAGTTTACAAGCATAATTCAATATCTATTTTTGGAATTCAAAACTATACCAAACTGCCAAACTCCCACAAGTGGATAAAAGTAAATATATAATAATAATAGTAGGGTGGGTTGGGGGAAAAGTACAGCAAATATAGGGTACAGACTACAGTTAATACTGTAGTAATATTTTGATGACATTCTTTCACAATTTCTAACAAATGTTTCACAACAATGCAAGCTTTTTGTGGTGGGGTGATGTATGGGAGCCCTGTATGATGCTACACATGTTTGATTTGTAAGTTCCCAACTTTCACTCTACATTTATTTTTTCTTTATGTTTATCTATGAATGATATACTTCAATAAAAATTTTTAAAAAATACTTGCAAAGAGAATCCAAAAGCACATTAAAAGAATTATGCAACACAATCAACTGGGTTTTATACCAGGTAAGCAAGGGTGTTTCAACACAAGAAAACCAATTAATGGAATAAACTGCATTGATAAATTGAAGAAGAAAAATCACATGATCCAACCCAACCCCACACCCTACCCCCTCACAGAGCAGCAGTGCTGTATACAATCAATTGCTGCACCACTCTCATGTCCATCCACTTCAGAACTACACTCTTCCACCTTCCATGGGTATTCCAACCCAAACCTCACCTTACTCTTCCTCATGTACCAGCACCACCAAACCCATCATAATACTTCACCACTCTTACACCCCCCCACTGGCCAAACACACATTTCCACCTTATCATAGATTTTCCCATATGAGCAATGATTCACCAACCTCTACTCCCTTTTTGTCTCCTGTAAACCAATCTTCCAGACTCTAGCTCTGTAAGTCTGCTCAATTTGCTTAATTAGTATCAGTGTGCTCAAGTAACATTTGTCCCTCAGAACCTGGCTTGCTTCACTCAAGATAAGGGCTTCAAGATTCATCCAAGTTATCCCTTGTGTTAATACTGCATTTCTTCTTACAGCTGAGTAATATTCCATTGTATGTATATACCACAGTTTGCTTATCCATTCGTGTGTTGATGGACATTTCAGTTGCTTATAACTTTTGGCAATAATGAATAATGCTGCTATGATCATTGGTGTGCATATATCTGATCATGTCCCAGCTTTCAATTCTTCTGGGTATATACCCAGCAGGGGGATTGCAGGATCATATGGCAGTTCTATAGTTAACTTCTTGAGGAACCACCAAATTGTCCTCCACAATGGCTGGACCATTCTACATTCCTACCAACAATGGATAAGTGTTCCCTTTCCTCCACATCCTCTCCAACACTGGTTGTCTTCTATTCTTTTTTTAATAGCCACAAGTCTAATGGGTGTAAGATATTATCTCATTGTAGTTTAGATATGTATTTCCTTTATAGTTAATGATGTTGAGTATCTATTCATGTGCTTTTTAGCCATTTATATTTCTTCTTTGGAGAAAAATCTATTTAAATCTCTTGCCCATTTTTAAAATGTTTTTTTTTTCTCTTCATTTTTGAGATGAAGGATTTCTTTATATATGCTGGATATTAGGCTCCTATTGGATAGATGGCTTCCAAATATTTTCCAATTTAGTAAAAAATGCAGTTATAAGTTTTATTGGGTTTGCATTAAATCTGTAATTCAGTTTGGGTAGGATAGACATCTTAACGATGTTTAGTCTTATCCATGAACAGGGAATTTTCACCCATTTATTTAGGCCTTTTTAAATTTCCTTTAGCAATGTTGTATTATTTTCAGTGTACAATTCCATTACATCTGTAGGTAAGTTTATTCCTAGGAATTTGATTCTTTTAGCTACTATTGTAAATGGGATTTTTTTCTTAATTTCTTCCTCACATTGCTCATTATTGGTGTACAGACATGTTACTCATTTTTGAATGTTGGTCTCTTATGTTGGCATTTTTCTGAACTCATTTATGAGCTCTAGAAACTTTGTTTTAGATTTCTCAGGGCTTTCTATGCATAGGATCATGTCATCTGCAAATAGTGAAATTTTTACTTCTTCCTTTCCAATTTGGATGCATTTTATGTATTTTTCTTGCCTAAGGGCTTGAGCAAGTACTTCTAACAGAGTGCTATATAAGGGAGGTAACAGTGGGCATCCCTGACTTGTTCCAAATCTTAGAGGGAAAGTTATCCATGGAACAGGGTATAATGTTGGGGGAAGGAGCAGGTGAACTCTGAAATTTTGCAGGTATGTGGTTAAAACTACAATGTTGGGAATGTTCCACTGGCAAATACGGCAGGGGAGCATTCCCAGTGTAGGGTGTTGGATGTGGGGTATATGGGACAGGGTGCACCTCGGGCAGGATTCTATGTAATATGTTAGTGTTCATCTTTTCATAGTGTGTAATGTCAGTGGGTGGAGACCCACACAATAAAAAAGAAAATATTAAACTCCCATCCTGAGGAGTCCTGCTATATTCTAAATTAGAGGGACAACAATCCCTCCAGAAGAGAGGCAGTGCATAATAAAAGAAAACACACCAATATGTCAAATTGTCAATATTATTGCAAGTAACTCTGATTCTTGTTCTTCAATAAGTGAAACTTAGTGGTTACCATAGGTTCTGATGGGAGGGGGAGGGAAGAATAAAATAGATGGAACATAGGGCTTTTTTTAGGGCATTAGAATTGTTCTGCATAATCCTCTAATAATTGGTATAGGCCATTTTAAATTTCATCAAAATGTATAAAAGTTTACAGTCCCAAATGTAAATATAGGGTAAATAGAAGGAATGCCCTTTCCTTGAACTGCCTGCAGAGGACTGGGTGGGGAGGGCCATGTTGGCCAATGACCCATTCCCCCTCAGAAGGATAGAGACTGGCATCAGGGGCATCAGTCTGTTACAAAAGATTATTAATTGCTCAAACTTTTGATTTACTCTTCTGAGAATCCCCATAGGTAAGCGCTCACTGTTAATTATTCCATCAGTTATGTATTAGCTAGCCCCCTTCTTTGTGCTGTGCTTCACTATATAAGTTTTGTTTCCCCACTGTATAGGTGTGGTCACTGCCTGATGAACATCATGAGGACATGTGAGTAAATAAATGTCATGGCCACTCCTGGCCTTATGGCTTCTGTGTGGATTCTTTGGAATATCAAAAGTATTTGCTTGGCCTTCTCAGGCTCAACCATCCTGTGTTACAATTGGCGTAGTTGGCAGGATGTTCCAGAAAATCCTACCATGGATAAGGCAGTTGAAAGCATGCCAGCCATTCCAAATACTGTAGAGGAGACCCTACAGTACACTGGGGAGTCTGCTGTGGGTTGGATCAGAGGGCGGTCATGCAATTCTATGTGGTATGAGTTTGCCCAGCTGAGAAATGATTAAGGATCCATGAGGGAGTTGGGTGATGTCCCATACACTCCCACTGGATTAGTGCAATTAGGGAAAAGAGTAAAGGGAAGTTTTATTAAGAAAGAGTAATGTGCACTTGCTGGAGTCATTGGGTGGCCCTTCCTCCTTGCATTGCATGATACTATTAACAAGCTGTTAGCAGCCAAAGCAAAGGCAAGGTGAGGGAAGGAAGACTTAAGAGCTGGAGCAGGATCTCTGACTGATCCAGGTGGATCAGAGGGAGAATTTAAATAAGAAATTGAAAGAAGCACCAGAACAGGTATAGACAAAGACCTGTCAATATGTGCAGGTTAAAGGAAAGAAGAATTACAACTGGAATGGAATTTGCAAACTTCCACCTCTGCCTTAGTGATTGGTTTCTCTGAGCAACATAATATGGAGATAGTGACTCAGATGTAGAAACTACAGAAGAATCTTTAAATCATGCTAAACTACTTGTGCAAAGGAAGGCTAAATCACAGATAAAACTTCCCACACACACAAGCAGAAGTGCTAAATAAAGCACTTGGCAGTGAAATCATGCTTGTAAGAAAATATTCTGTTAAAGATTTAACTAAGATAAGGAAAACATTCCAGCAGCAACTCTGCAAGCCCCTGCTGCCTGAATGATGTGGCTGTGGGCTTGTGGGGGCTGTTAGAATTAAACTGCTGGAAGAGCAGAAAAACTTAGCAACGTTAAAGTTGTATTTTGTTTCCATGCATATCTAATTGGGCCTGTATAGCCAAATTGATAAAATTAATGCTGTTAAAATTTAGTAACTTTTGAATTTTACAAATTTATTAAAGTAAGAGAATAGAACAATGCTAGCAACTTTTGTAAGCCTGCAATTAAAAATAAAGCACAGAGTGCTTGGAGACCCAGTGCAGAGCAGGATGGGGAGTGAGCCTAAGCTTCAATCCCCTTCCCCTCCCTTCGTGGCCTTCTCCCTGAAGTCGGACAGGAACTATGTGATCTTGGAAGTTCCGGTGCCATTGCTGTGTGGGATAAACAGTAATGGCAGAGGCTGCAGCTCCCCGATCAACAGCCACAACATCAGGAGCAGGAGCAGCAGCAGCGGCGGTGGCAGTGGTCTCCCCCGCCCCTATACCCACAGTCACCTTCCCGTCCCTGGGGGCAGGAGGAGGGGGAGGCAGCAGCGACAGCAGTGGTGGCAGCTGGACTAAACGGGTCACCTGCAGGTATTTTATGCATGGGGTTTTTAAGGAAGGAGATAACTGTCGCTACTCGCATGACCTCTCTGACAGTCCATATGGTGTAGAGTGCAAGTATTTTCAGTGAGGGTACTGTATTTACGAAGACCACTGCAGATATGAACATAGCAAACCATTGAAACAGGAAGAAGCAACTGCTGCAGAGCTAACTGCAAAATCATCCCTTGCCACTTCTTCAAGTCTTTCATCATAGTTGGACTGCTTGTCGAAATGAGTGTGGGCGAAGCTGAGTCAAGAAATCCAAACTTTGCAACTGTAGGAGCAGGCACAGAAGACTGGGTTAATGCCATTGAGCTTGTTCCTGGACAACCCTGCTGTGGCCATACTGCCCCTTCCTGCACTGAAAGAAAGAAAAAAAGAAGAGAAGCAGAAACTCATTCAGAAATACAAGGAGACAATGAGCAACAAGGCGTGCAGGTATTTTGATGAAGGACATGGGAGCTGCCCATTTGGGGGGAACTGTTTTTACAAGCATGCATACCCTGATGGCTGCAGAGAGGAGCCACAGAGACAGAAAGTGGGAACATCAAGCAGATACAGGGCCCAACAAAGCAACCACTTCTGGGAGCTCATTGAGGAAAGAGAGACCAGCAATCCCTTTAACAACGATGAAGAAAAGGATGTCACCTTTGAGCTGGGCGAGAAGTTGCTTTTGCTTTCGGCTGCATGTGGGGACAATGATGTGACAGACTCTGAAGATGAGTGGGACTTGTTTCATGATGAGCTGGAAGATTTTATGACTTGGATTTATAGCAACTTTCAGTGGAGAATGAACTGGTCTGCTGAGTCTCAGACAGTAGCTGTTACCTGTGGTGGTGTGGCAGTGCCTGTGTTTCTCTCCTATGCAGGCCTATCAATTCCAGGTGCTGTTGTAATAATTTTTACCCAGGGTCTATCTTCTCAATCTCTCACCTTTCCCCAAGGAGTGAGTTTTCTGTTTAAAAAGTTACAAAAAATAAATCTTAAAGTTAGTTTTTTTGTAATATGAATTTAACTGTCAGACAGTTAGTGCAGGTTTTTTGTGTCATCTGTTTTCAACCAGATTCACACAGGGTTAGCATTAATGGACTTTCCACACTCATTTTGGGGACCCCAGGTTCAAAATATAAAGCACTGGCCATGATTTGGAGTCTGAGAATGGGGGTGATGGGTGAAGTGATCTTAACTGGCAAGTAGCCTTTGGCTACAGACTTCAGAGGTGGATCCTTAAGGTTCCTGGTGAAATCTGCACATGTGTTTTTATATATCTGTTCCCTACCCTGTAATCCCCACCACATGCTCTTGTTCTGTGGTTTTGTTCTCTTGTTTAATTGCACACAAGTAATACTACTGGGTAACCAGAATCAGCTGTGAATGTGTTGAGATTTTTACTGTGTTTACCATGTTGGGAAAATTGTGAAAGAATGCATAAAAAAGCTATAGTGGCATAAAATACATGCAGAGTTGGAAGTTGATTCCCAAAGGCTGATAGACTTGGCATGTGTGAGTGTGAGTGTGTAATAAACTTTTGATCCCTGCATAGATGCAGTGTTCTTAGCCTTAGTGGGAAAACTTGGTTTAGTGGTTTCAGCCTAGTGTGGCAGATAGATCTTAAAGGACAAAGCAGTATATTGATATTGGTAGTTGTTAATATAACAGTGCTGGCTCTTTCTGTCTATATAAATATCAAAATGCAGTTTGCCATAGAGGTTAAAACTATCTGGTTATCCCATATATTAACACAAACTGGATACACAGTTGTATTTAATGTTTTATAATCTCCTAGCCTTTCCAGTCCAGCACTTTTTGAGAAATATTTGCCCTAATTTGAGGGGTTTTATTTTTGGTTATTTTGTGTTTATTTTTGTGGGTATTTGCCCCCTTCCACCCCTGAGTTTTGCAGGTAGACAGATGTGATTCAAAACTATGTTTCTAAGGTGTTTATTGTAGTGGAGTCATTGGTTTGCTGTAATAAGTCACACTTTTCCACTAAAGGGGTAGGGGATGGTCATCCATGAGGTGAGCTAAAGTTAAATCATTAGAAGAATCCCTTAATCAGAGATTTTAGCTTTGCATTTTGTTGCTCTGTTTCCTGAAAATAGCTTGGAGATGCTCCTGATTTGTTCATCTACTGTTTTGATTCCTTGGATCCCACCCATTCTTTCACTTTAAGAAAAAACAAGTAATTGTTGCAGAGGTCTCTGTATTTTGTAACTGCCCTTTTGTAAGAAGCACTTCCCCAAATAAAGCAATTAAAATATATATAGTACAAACCTGAAAGCTCATAATACTTGTGTAAACTGGAGAAAAGTTGGAGTGGGATGTTATTTTGACAAAGTTTCAAGTTTTAGTCACATTTTATTTTGATCAGAATTTTTTATCAGGGTGTTAGCAAGGGACTTTCAGTTATGAATGAATACCTTACCCCTGAATTTTGAGCCTAAATGTACTCCTAAAGAGTGGTAATCCAAAATATATGTGTTAAATGTCTGTCTCAATTGATAAATTAGAGCTTAACTGAATTTGTACTCCTCAAGCATTACTAACTAATTGCTGATTACTAATAAAAGTATTTACAAAAGTGAGCTTGTATATTACAGGCAGCACAGATTCCAGAAGAAATATTAAAAGCAGTAAAATCAGACATGTGAAATGCTGGAGGGCTTGGAGACAGCCATACCAAAGGAGTAAGAAAATGGGTCAAATTAATAAGCTTTATGTTTTTGTTGGTGTATCATACCTCTTTTATTTATTTATTTATTTATTTTTATTTTCTTTGCTTACATAAATGTTATTATATATATATATCATACCTCTTTTAGTGTTTATTTGTTAAGGTATATTTTGATACCTCCAGATGGTAATACTAAATTGATAAATGAAAATTCCTTAAAAGGCCCTATTTATTTGTTTGTTTACTTTTGGTTTTGGTTTTGTTTTTCATTTTTAAAAATTTTTTTAAAGTTTTACATAAGCATAATATGTTTTTCTTATGCTATTGTCATTCATGGTTAGTGATATGCCCTAAATCCTATCTTAATGTTAATTATACTTGGTACAGGGAAAACCTAGTGTGTTTTATTTTTTCTATTATTAATTTTTAAATTTTTTAAAAAAGATACTTAGATTACATAAATGTTGCACAAAAAATATAGGGATTCCAATATGCCCCACCACCCACACCTCCCAAAACCTCCCAAATAAACATCCTTCATTAGTGTAGGACATTAATTGCAATTGATAAACACATCCTGGGGTTTTGCTGTTAAGCATGGACCATAGTTTACATTATAGACCACACTCTCTCTCCCAAACACTTCTACATGTTATATAATAATATCAAATTGCCTATATCTGTCATTGCAATATCACACAGGAAAATTCCCAAGTCCCAAAAAAGCCCCTGTATTACAACTGCTTTTCCATCTCCCTGACCCCAAAGCCTCCAGTGGCCACTGGCTCCACATCAATATTGTAATTTCTTCCATTGCTTGAAGCACAATATGTCTATAGCAGAATACCAGTGAGTCCACTTTAGTCCATAGCTCTTCCTCCCATCATGAGGAGTCTGGGATGGTGATGGCCACTTCAACTACAATTGAGAAGGGGCTTATACACCAGGGGGAAGATGAATGGGGTTATCCTGCCTGCAGCTTCAGACTCTCTCCATTCCCTGGGACCACCATTTTCCATCATCATCTCCTGCCAGTTGTCCTGGGTAAGTCCAAAGAGCTGTAGAGCAGGAGTTGCTGTTCCACTGAGGTTCTGGGCCAGCTGGCACATGGACAGCCCAAAGACTCAAGTCTCTGGAAGTACACCAAAAAACTCCAGCACCAAGTATAGGTTTGAATAGAACAGAAAGATAAGCCATGTGCAGGGAAGACATAGTTGAGTCCAACTCTGTAACACTCAGGAGCACAAACTCCAAAGGATGGCCCACTGGCAAAGCACTAAACTCTGGAGCTATCCACCATGACATAGGACTGGGTGTCTCCAGAGCCCTCAGGAGCCCCACTATTTGGGGCAATATCCAGTTTGGAATTCTATGAAATCCTACTGAGATGTGCATAAGTGTTACCTCTGGGATGACCTGACTCATTTTGAAGTCTCTTAGCCATATAAGCTCATTTGTCTACATTATCCCCTTTTATTCAAGGTCTTTTTCCAGTCACATTGCCTGTTGACACTTGATAGCAATCTCTTGGTCCCAGGGAGGCTCATCCTCAGGAGTCATTTCCCACACTGGTAGGAAGTCAATGAATTCATATGATGAGTTTGGCTTAGAGAGAGGCCACATTTGAACAACAAGAAGGCTCTCAGGGAGCAACCCTTAGGCACCCCATAACAATAGGTTAAGTTTCATTTTCAAGAGCAAAGACTCATAAGACTAGTCATCAATATCAAGGGCCCATCAGTGGATCATCCTCCTTCACAAGTCACTGCTCCTGCACTTTGGGGACCGTTCCTGCTCCCTCAGAAAATGTGGCAGAGCTCTCCAGGATTGGAATTCAGAATTCTCTCATTTATTGATGATTCTCCACCCACTGTGACAATGACCCTTGAGCATTTTAACATTTTAAAATATCTTATATTTATGCTCAGGTGAAATTCCTCCCATGCATCCCCCATCCCTGCCACCCCACACCAGTGATCCTCCCCCACCTGAGTTGTAACCCTTCTGTGATCCAAAGCGTCTTCAAAGATGAAGCCATTACAAAGCTGAATACAATTAATAGGAAAATGAAATAATAATTATAAGTTTAAATGTAAGAGATAAAATACATAAAAATTTAAAAAATACTAAAAATAAAATTAAAAGTTTTGGATTTTTGAAAAAATGAAAAATATTAAAAAAATTTTTTTTTGGCCTTTTGCCTTTCATCACTGCAACATCTGGCATCCTGTCTGTACTGTGGCACCTCCCCCATTTCATTCTCCAGTGACTCACTATTTTTCGTTTTGTTTTCAAAGAAGTTTTAGATCAAAGCAAAATCACACACAGAATACAGGAGACTCTCATACACCCAACATCCTCCCCCTTTCCTCAACCCCATATTAATACCTTTCTATATGTGGATGGTAGCATTCTTATAACTGATATACAAATAATGAAACATAGCTACTAAATATTTTTAATGGTTTACACAGTGGCTTACATTTTAGACTATACCCTTTTATAAATTTTGATGATTTTACCATGTCTTGTGTCCATCACTGCATGGTAATGAAGAACATTTTCAC
>JAQZBX010048453.1:0-20200 GCA_029593785.1 Cabassous unicinctus
TTCCCATATGCCTCAGCCCCTCCTCCTCCCACACCTTCCCCCATTAACAACATCTTTCATTAGTGTGGTACATTTGTTACAATTGATGAGCACATATTGAAGCATTGCTGCTAAGCATGGTCTACAGTTTACATTATGTTTTACGCTTTGCACTGCACAATCTTATAGGTTGTGACAAAATGTATAATGGCTTGTATCCATCACCGCAATGTCATGCAGAACAATTCCAATGTCCCCAAAAATGTCCTAAAAATGCCCCATGTTATATCTATTCTTCCCTCTCCCTCCCCTCAGAATGTCTGGGGCCTGGTCACCCACTCTTAACTTCAATACCTGGTTTATTAACTTCATAGAACACATTTTTATTTATTATTTTTGGTCTGTTTACTTGGTTTTCATTGGTTTCCTCAAGACAGACAGGTATTCCACAAGAAGGGATAGAGTCTGTCTTGACCAGCAGCTGTACCCCCAGTTGCTATCACAGTGCCTGATCAAAAGGGAGCTCAATAAGTATTTATTAATTTGATGAGTGTCCCTAGCAATGTATTTATAGGCAAAGAGGGTCTATGACTTGAAGAAGTACAGAATTCATATTGAAGGTCATGGTTTGGCTCATCTTAAAACTCTTGCCTGCTTCCACATTCCTGATAATCAATGTAGATTTGGTAGATTCATAAGTTCTCTAAATTTTTGGTTTAATGTGTTAATTTTCCTTTTTTCTTTATAAAAGAGGTTGCAATTTTATCCAATGGTATGGTCTGAATGGCACCCTTACCCTGTTGCCAATATTATTCAATCGTTTTTGCAATAATTTTGGTTTTTGTTAGCATAGCATTTTTTGCAGGAACTCAGTAATCTGAGGGTAAATTATTTTTGGCAAATATTGCTATGACTCCTTGATGAAATGGTATTATTTACTTTTCACTTCCTCAGTCAATCCAAACAGAGCTCAT
This sequence comes from Cabassous unicinctus, assembly GCA_029593785.1. NCBI lineage: Eukaryota > Metazoa > Chordata > Mammalia > Cingulata > Chlamyphoridae > Cabassous > Cabassous unicinctus. Next base: position 954 of record JAQZBX010048453.1, read on the forward strand.
GCCAGCAGAGTGTCCTTTTAAACATATAATAACTTCTCCTAGGAAATAAATATGTGCATAACAAATACACATTTTAAGAAGTGAGGCTTCAGGCTGGGGTGAGGAGTCAGTTGGCTTTTGCCATTTCCTTAGCTGGGAGTTGGAGAGGAAGCTGATCATTCCAGCCAACCAGGGAAGATACCCACCTTCTGGTTCCACTGATTTGCGTCTTTTCCAGTCTGAGTTGACTATATTAAAAGAATTAGGCTCTAAATATTCATTTAATATGTCCCCATTCACATTGTTGTTGTTGTTGTTGTTTTTAATATCTGCCATATCAATTGTAACAAATGTACCACAGTAATGAAAGATGCTGTTAATGGGGGAAAGTGTGGGAGGGGGAGGGTGGAGTATATGGGAATCCCCTATATTTTCGATGTAACGTGGATGTAATCTAAGGCTCCTTTAAAAATCGAGAAAAAAATTATTTAGAAAAAATATCTGCTGCTTGATTACAGACACCATAAAACAATGTGTATATGGGTGTGTATATATATATACATACGTATTTCATGGTCTATTTTACAGTATTTGCAATATTACCAAAGAAACAATGGGCCATGCTTTTTACATAAGATTATTCCAGTTAGAAAGAACAAAATGCATTTTCTAGTAAAACTGATAATAGTTTCTTCCAAGAAGGAAACCATCTTATAGGGGCTCCACTAAGTGTCAGGCATTTTTATGTGTGCACGACCTGGGAATCGACAGCCTGTCTCTCAGAACCAGACCCTTTTCTCTCTTAGACCCAGGCTGGCTCCCTGTGTGTGTCTTTCTTCTGGGCTGCAGACATCGCCTCCCACCCTCAGCCTGCTTCCCGCCCTCTTTTCAGACTATCACCACTTACTCTAATCTTCACGGTTCTGTACTCCCCTAGACGGGCTGTGGTGTGTTCTACGTCTCTTCAGGAACTGCCTGCCCTGAGACCTTTTGTGGTGAAGGTTTTAACTTATGCTCTCTACAAAGAAAAGCAACAGGGCATATAAAAAAATATAGCAAGCGTAGAAAAGTAAGAGCCGGGCTTAGCAGTCTTGAAAAGTGTAGAAATCCTGGTCCCTGGTCTGTAGTTTGTAATTCTGAAACAGGAGCTGAGCTCACACTTGGAATAATGCTTTCTGTCTTTATTCCTGATGATGGAGCTCTTCAAACTTAGCCTTTTTTTTTTCCTGCCATGCATTTGAGCCTCTTCCTCCAAGAAAGCTGCAATTGCAGGCTAAGGAAGAAACCTGAAGGTTTTACCCAAAAGCGTAAATCACATTTCTGACAACCTTCACACTGGGCAGCACTTATCTTAATAGTGCTCTGCCCCATATAGATGCTCCTGGGTGCACTTCCTGACACACTCTAGGAAGTTTGTGTCAGCATCTCAATTTTGCAAGAAATGAAATGGCAAGGATTCGAAACGTGAGCTAATTTGAATTCGCAGCCAATTATCTAAGGGAGGATGAATTTGAACCAGCACCGCCGTGTCGCACAGCTTCAGAGGGGACCATTCACGTCATAGCCTCTGTAAAGAGCACCCGTGAAGCTGGGCAACGTACAGCCTGCAAAGCATACGTGCCGGCTGTGATTCCACCTAAATATTTTCCCATTCCGTGCCACCCTCCTCAACTGCGCTACGCTGTGGGGATGTTCACTAAGAGAGACGAAAAGAATGAGCACTGTTTGTTTTTAAATTCTGAAGCAGAGAAATTCAAATTACTTTGAAGTAGAGAAACTCATTTTACTTTGAAGCAGAGAAATTAATTTTACTTTGAAGCAGAGAAATTAATTTTACTTTGAAGCAGAGAAATTAATTTTACTAAAAATTAGTCACTTTTAAAAATTCTAACCACTTACAATAAGATCATTAAAGTTCCTTGTTTTCTGTCCTTTGGGCTGAGATTATATCACAAAAAAAAATACAGGTTTATGCCTACATGGCATTTTGTAAAACTTGTAGCAAAATAGCATACATAATGGATTAAATATTTGGAACCTGCATTAGTACTCCTTCTCACTCTAACTCTTAGTAGAGAGCAATTTGTCATCTCTCTGGACTTTACTTTTCTAAATTGTAAAATAAGGAGTTAAAGATCTCTAATATAGGGCTCATCCTATATATTTTTTCATAAATGTATATAAATATTTTGTTTGAATTTCCTTATAATTTTTGTCCCTCTTTTCTGTGATCTAATCTCAAAATATTAAATCCACACCTAGGAATTGAAACCAGCACCTATAAGGCTTCTTTGCTATCGAATGTTTCTGTCTCTTTCTAAACTCATTCAACAAGAATATCTTTCAACACAGATGTTTTAGATATTAACACATCCCAGCAATTACTTCCCACAGAACCTTGTGGATTTCTTCAGAAATATTAAAGTTAGCATCCTTCTGAAATGTGATGCTTTGTCCTTCATGAATTCAACAAATACTTACTGAGCACCTACCATGTACTATTGCAGGTAATATAATAGTGAACAAAACAGACCCACAGTCACAGTCCTCCTGATATGTACAGTCTAGTGAAGAGCCATGCATTTAAGAACAAGTCATAACAAATGAACATATCATTACACAGTGTGATGGACATCATATATACAGCAATGGGACTTATTTAGATTAGAACAGTGAGGGAGACTTGCCTGAGAAAACAAATTTAACTTGTAACCTGGATCATAAGTAGGTGTTGTGTTCTTCTAGTTAAGATTGAGAGCTCAATTCTGGGTATAAGTCTGAGAGTTCTTTTCCTGAGGTGTAGAAGTTTAACTGTCCAATATTCAGCTTCATATACCAGCTGGGAGCTTGGATGAAAAGTCTGGGATGAAAATTACTGTCAGCCCCATGATAATTAGAAAAGCAAATAGATCATCACCAGAGTGCTACTTTTTGATTTTATAGGTGAGGTAACTGAGGGCCTGAGAAGTTAAAAATCCCTTAAAGTTAGGCAACTCTGAGAACTATGACCCACATTACCGATCATCTGGATACACCTGCTCTTTAGCATTGCTTCAGAGCATACACTTTGGAGTAAAACAAGTCTCGGTTCCAATTCCATAGCTGATGTGGACTTGCTGTATGATCTAAAGCAAATTACTCAACCCCATGTTAGACAAATGCTATATAGACAAATGCTGTTGTTTGTCTACTCCACAACGCACATACATCCTTCCATTTCTTTCTTGCTGTGGAATTCCACTTTGTTCAGGCATCTGGGGTGGAAATTTAGGAAAACCTTTTTCCTAAAGGAGAGAAACAGATCTTCTGCTGCAAAACATGGTCTTATTTAGATGTAACTTTGAGGAATTTGGCAGCTATCGTGTGATCATGAAGGGAACTAGCCTAGGGTAGGCTTAAAGGAAGAGGAATAGAAGCTGGCTCCATGATACATCTTTGAGCAGTTAACACTGGGCTTAACTACCTCGGGACTGTTACGTTTGATGGCAATCCTTTGTTGTTGAAGCCATTTGGAAGGGGCACATTCTGTTTCTCTGTGGAAAGCAGCCAACTAAACGATATATTTTGATTATTTAATCCACAATAACTTTATCATAGAGTTGCCACTAGAAGGTAACAAGATAATGTTTATAAATTATTTAACCTGGCATCTGGCATATGGTAGCATTCCATACGTGCTAGTATGACCCCAGATCATGCTGCTTCCTAGACAAGTTAGGAGAGTAACCAGTTGTTAAATTGGAAATTACATTTGAGGTGCCAAGATATAATAGGTATGATATCCTAAAGTAAACTACAGACCAAGATGAAAAATTTCAAAGGTTTTAGTTGGGAAAAAAAAAAAGATCTATAACTCTTAAACCCATTGCCTACATCTATAGTGTAAAAGGCTTGAGCAACAAATGTTTAGGAGTATTTCCTTGGAGAGCACTGTGCTATGTACCTCCTCCCACCCTCTCCCCACCACCCATACACTTAAATGCCCCAAGTGGGAAGAAGTTGCTCCCACCATTTCAAGTCAAGAGAGAAACTTCAGGATAAATAGTCAGAGGACTTAATATGTGCAGCCTGCAGTACACAGCGGAGTGGAGAGAGGGATGAACTCGACTGGTCTGAGAACTGTAAAGGGTGAAATAAGGATTGGTTACCAGCTGCTGACAGATAACGTGAAGAGAGCCTGCATTGGGTTTGTGGGGTTTTTTTGGGGGGGTGGGCAAAGCATACATAAGTATTCCCAGTGATTAAGATGTGGCCATGCATCAAATGGAATATCTGGGACTTTCCAAAATGGCCACTAGAACGGGCCATCTGGCTTCAGCTAAAAGAAGCTGAAGTATCCCCACATTCCTAGAGGCTAAGGAAGGAGAAAGGGACATGCCAGAAAGAGTAAATCACACACTTCAAAAGAATTAGGGGACACAGTGTGTCTAAAGAACCTATGAAGGCAGCCATGAAAGAAAGAGGCATTTTAAACACCTGCCAGTTCCAGTGGGTACAGAGCCATTACATAAGGACAACAGTCCTGTAAGAACTTTCCAGCTCTCTTTGTATCTTCTCACACCAGTGCAGTATATCAGTGGTTTACTACAACCCTTACAGCAGAGAGAAGACTTGACTTGAATGAAGATGAAAGCTTTCACTTAGACGTGGGATTGACAGTCTAAGTACTAAATTGAGACTGTGTTTTGTGACATAAAGAGACGCTAGGACTTCTGATTTCTGGAGGCCTATATATAATTTAAGTTCTATCTTCTATTAACCAGAAAGAAAAAGGACATGTAATGTATTGAGCTCCTACTAGGTACTAAGCCTTATACCAGGTGAGTGTACATGTATCATCTGATTTACTCCTCACAGCAATTCTTATAAAATGTAGAATTATCCTAATTTCACAGAGAAAACATTGATACTTAGAAAAGATAAATTATTTGAACCAAGGCCACGCAACTCATACTCAGTAGATTTTTGCATTTAAATCTAAGTCATTGAACTTTTCAAAGAAAATAGAATGCTGAATATGACCTTAGTCTCAACTTCTTCTGCCTTCAGATCCACAGTGGCTCTAGTGGCCTTTCAGATTCAGTATAAACTCCCCAGCCTACTGCTGGACTTTTGCTAGTCCTTCCAAATCTCTTCTTCTCTCAGGACTTCAACCATAAATTCTCCAACCATCCAACCCATGGTGGTTGTATTACTCAGCCAAAGGGGTGCCAATGCAAAGTACCAGAAATTTTTGGCTTCCATAAAGGGTATTTGGAGTAAAAGCTTACAATTACAAAGTCCTAAAGAGTCCAACTCAAGGTTGCTTTCTCACCAAAGTCAGTTGTCATATGTTGAAGCAAGATGGTTTATGATTTCTGCTGAATTTTCAGCCTTCCCCTCCAGGCTCCTGCTCCCTTTTGAGGCTCTGTGGACCCAGTTTCTTACCGATCTCATCTATAGGCTGTCATAGGACTTGTCTCTCAGGGCTTCCTGTATCAGTCCCGGCTCTCATCCCAAGATCATCCGTAAACTATCAGATGATTGGCTCATCTTTCCCTGGGGCCCCAGGATCAAAAACAACAGAGCTCTTTCTTCCCGTGTGTCTTCTTGAGTGTCTGTTTATATCAGCCCACCAATGCGGTGGGGACTCAACCTGAAGCGGTCAAATCAAAAGCCCTAAATTGATTTTATCAGGTAAACTTAATCAGAGGCTTCTCACTGAATTTAATACAGTCAAAGGAGATCACACCCAGAGGAATAGATTAGTTTACAAACACAATCTTTCTCTTTTGGGGATTCACAAAAATAATCTCAAACTGTCACAGTGGTTTTGTCACTGGTCTTCAACGAAAATGTATTTTTCTTTACACAAGTTTTACCTTTCCTTAGCGGAAGGACCGAGCTTGGACTTAAGTAGATATGCTGACCTGTCTGAACATGTTTGCTAAATAGCTACCTGATGAACAAGGCCTTCAGGAACTAATCTTCATGAATATTTGGGACTGGAAGAGAGCAGAGACCTAGCAAATGAGTTTGGGCCAATGTTCTGGCCCATGGACTGGTACTGAGATCTATGAAGATGAGGCTGTATTGGGCAGACACTGTAAATACCTCTTCTTGAGAAGCCACAAGACACAGGGCCCAAGCAGTTTCCTTCAATACTCAGGTGATATATTGCTGGATACAGGATGGCCTTAGACCCCACAAGACCTTCTGGAACTCAGCAACACAACATGGTTTTACCTAGAGAGGCCAGCATCTGAAACACCTGGAGAGAATTCCCTGGTACACAAGCACGAGTATTCTCACACAGAATTCCATCCCCAGCATGATGAGTGAGCTCCCCTGCATGACCTCACAGACAGCCTACACCAAACAAGAGAGTATAACCTGATAGACCCGAGAACAGTAAGGCAACCACATGTGAAACATCATTTGTTACTTTACAGAAATATTTGGATGGGATTTTGCAAGAGGCAAAGGTCCTGTACTGTGAGAGGGTACAAGTCAGTGGAGTTGAATTTGCTACTTTTAATGAGATTCATTAGTATGCATGGACTATAGAAGACAAGGGAAATTTGAAATATACTTTGAATTCTATCCACTCCATCAAATGCGTCTGTCTCTCTGCTCCACATTTATCTCTTTCCCATTTTGTGTTTTCCTTTGTCTCCCTTGTGCAATTTCTGAAAGATAGGTTATATATTCACCGGGATTACTAGTCGTATATAATGTGACTGTATACCTTTATATCTGTCAAAATGCCCAGCTTCAGGATTATCTACTCCAACCTTCTCGGTTATGGTTGCAGCTCATAGAAGTTGTCACTTGCCCAAGTTAAGTCACACAGCTAAAGCTAGACGGAACACGTGAGTGGTTTTCTGATTCTCCTAAGTTTGAATCTCATGGGTTTTCTTTTTTCTTTTTTCATTATTCCACATTGTCCACCTATTAATTCATTATTCTTCCCTCCCATATGCAAATGGGAATACAACTGAGCAGCAAAATGGTAACAAAGCAGCTAGTCTAATGGACAAGGAAAGGTAATTAACGGTTTAAAGCATCTGCTATGTGTAAGGAACTTGCACATTTAGCTTACTTAGTCTTTATAATAACCTTATGGGATAGAGATTAATATCACTGTTTTATAGATGGATAAATTGAAGTTCATAAAGGCAAGTTATCTCCACAAAGTTAAGCAACTACTAAATGGCAGAAACAAGATATCAGCCCAAGTATTTCTGATTCAAATTCCTTGCTAAAGAAGTCACAAAGCACATCACCCATCTTTGAATAATAAAGAGGCACCATGGACATAAAACTTTCTTCTGTCTGAGTTTCAAAGATTTGTGGATATCATCAAAGGAGTTCAAGTGGCAAAAATCTGTCAAGCCTCTCTCTAAAATGCATATTTCCCTAAATAAACCCAGTGGCTATTAAGATTTGGCTGGAGATTTTGCCAAGAGATTGGGATGAACCCAAAAATGACAGTGTGAAGAACTCTTAAATTTCTTTCACATGTGTATACTTACTATGTTAGTGAGGGAACATCTTTCATCTAACAATCAGATAACCCAGGAAGTGATTTGGAACTTTTTAAAATATCTATACTCTCCTCAGGGCAGAACATAAGTGCATGGCTATTATTTTTATTCATGTGAAAAGACCAGTGTGGGCTCTAGGCGGTATTGCATTCTCCAGCTTCCAATTCGAACAGGACAGGAAGTTGCTAAAGATTAACAAATAAGCAAACGTCTTTGCTGTATAAACTATGGATAAGTTTGAGGCTAACTTCAGTAAGTCTGAACCCTTGGGCTTTGCTGTGTGGTTACCATAACAACTAATGACAGAACACAAGGCAGGCAGGCATGACTCATACAAAACGTTTTTGTCCGGGTCTCTGAGGCCAAATATGGTCATTGGCAGACCTTAAAAGGATAAAGTCATCTCTGTCTTACTAATCTCATTCAAAGGGTAAACGCAGTAACGCAGCTCTTTCCATGCGAGACCGAGAAGGCATATTCTTTGTCTGTAGGGGACTACGGAGGAGTCGCTACTACTCACGCATGGCTACCCCTTCCGTAGGGCTTGAGGTCAAAGAGGGCATTGGGAACGTCAGTGTGTTCTTCTGGGTGTTTGGGCACATCGTGTGTTACTGTTCGACCATCCTAAACAGAGTGACTGATTAAGATTAGATCCATGGGGGCGTGGGCAGCTCGCCAGGACTCTGTACCTGGTGAATGACCACGGCTGGGGCCACAGGGGCTCAGGCAGCTCAAGGGGACTCATACCTGTTAGGGTGGAAGTCTACACTGCTACCTGGGCCAGATTCACTTACAGTGGACCAGGAGGGCAGTGGGTGTCAAGAAGATCACCTTCAAAGAAACTCTGAGGCTCACAAACAATCAGCCCATAAACCACTTCACCGCCACCCCCATCCTACCATAATAACAAATCATTAAAGAGACCGCCTCTCTGGCTTCATGCCCACTGACCCTTTTTTTTTTCTGTGTCCCAAGGACTCTCTGCACACAGTTCCTCTTTCTTTGATAGATTCTCTTCCCGTTTTGCTCTTCTAATCACTTCTTCCATATTTTTTATCTTCTCCGGATCATCAATTCTCTTTCTTTTGTGCACATTGCCACCAGGTCCCTCTTATTCTCTTTACTTCTGCTCTTGCCCTTTATCCTATCTGCTTTCCACCCTGAAACCAGAGTGAGCTTTTTAATGTATAGATCTGTCTTGCCATCCTTCTGCTGGAATTGCAGCAGTGACGTCCCAATGCCTCAAGAGTAAAACCCAAACTCCAAGGGCTCTTCCCCATGGACCCGTCCTGCCCCATCTCCCCCAAGCTGCCTGTCATCTCAGGGCCTTTGCACACCCAGCCCCTTTGCCTCTTCCTCTCATCCTTCATCTGGCTGAGATGTCCTTTAGTTCTCACTTTAAATGCCCTTTCTTAGGGGAGGACCAATGTAAATGAGATCTCCCCCTACTATTCTCTCTCATAGCACCCTGTACTTCAGAGTTATCATATTCTGCAATTACGTATTCATTTATATTTGGGACTAATATTTATTTCCACATGCTCATCTGTAAGGTCCACAAAGGTAAGGTCCACCAAATCTATTTAGTCATTTTATATCCATTGCCCAGCACAGTATCTGACAAACAGTAGGGAATGCATACCTATCGGTTAAATCACCTTCAGTTCATTTGATTTAAACAAAGTGGAAGAGGTGGAGGATTTCCAGGGCTAAGGTACCCCTTGTCCACAAGCACAGACTAGGAAAGTACACCACTCAATAGTTATCCCTCATCTCACAATTTTTGGAAACTTTTGAATCACACAATGGACTACTCAGCAGAGGTTTGTGATGCAAGCTCTTTATTACCTTATTATGCACGAAGGAAGTGGCCACACTTGTTCTAGCTAACCCTGGTCTTGAATCATTTCCTAATAGCTCTAGAGACTCCTTGGGCACGGTACCAGATTTGCTTTGGGAAGAATCTCAGTGTTAATCGGGTTAGTTTGGCCTCTGGGATGCCATTCCTTTGCTGCAGCAGGGACCTCTCAGACCCAAGGGCATTTCTCAGGGAAGCCCTGGGATTTGGAATTGGTGAGTCAATTTGAAACTGATTCAGCTTACCAACGAGAGGTTCTCTGAAAAATATTTTGCATGGTGACAAGTTGCCTTTTTTTTTTTTTTTTTACTTCAGTGGTAAAATTACAAACAGAAATTCATCCAGAAGAAATTTTAATCATAATAAAATATGAAATTTGAAGTATTTGGACCAAGACATGTTGATTGTTTTTGCTCCAACGTCTTCAAAGTTAGATCAGGATGAAGGGCGTGGCAGCAGAAGGAGTGGAAATGATTGAACAAGTACTGATAAGGCCGTTTAATGACGTATAGGCCTCTGAAGCAATGGGAATTCTCTCCATTATTTAGATAAAGAAAATGAAGCTAAGAGAGATTGCATTACTTGCTTAGTGTCACCGAGCTACTGAGTGGCAGAGCCAGGATGCATTGCAGAGCCCCTGCTCATTCAGGAACTCGTGCTGAGTACTGGGCTCCCAAGGGTTCATCAACATACCGAGTATGAGCAAAATGTTGGGAAATAATGTTGAAAGTTTTTCCTTTCTAAAACATTAATCTGGAATAATTGGAATAAAACATGCCCTTTTCTTTACTGGATAACATGATAACCTGTTTTATTATAAACCGTATGAAATCAGCATCTCTGTGAGTCAAAAGCAATCTCAAATTGCATCAGTCTTTGAATTGTTTGTCTCTCCTGACTCCACCGTGTTTTATCTCTATTTCTAGCAGTGGGCACATTGCTAAGTACATAGTAGAAACTCAGTAAATGTTCATTTGAACAAAGTAAAGTTATATGACCTAAATACATACTTCATGCATGCTGTGCTTTTTACACAAGACAGAACCTTTAATAAAACAGGTGGTAAATTTCTAAAGACATCTTGGTTTAAAGGAAGGTATGTGGGCTTTTGAGTAAGGAGAAAAAGTCAGATTTCTGCTTCCAGTACTTACCCAGTGAGCGTTTGGGCAAGTTACCTAACCGTTCCGATCCTGAGTTTCCTCATTTGTAAAATGGGAATGATAACAGATACCTGCAAGGCTTACTATGAGGACTGCGTGAGAGTGCATTTATCCTGAGCCCATTCTAGAGTAGATAACAGACGTTATTCCCGATTCACACCCCTACTATTTAGTGGGAAAATGTGGAGTCCTGAAGCTTGTTGTTTGCAACACTGGCTTCAGCTAAGCCACGCTGATTAAAATGCCTAATAGGCAATGAGAATTTTTGAATTATCTCAAAAATTATCATTCATATAGAACTATAAGATAAAGTACTATTTCTGAAATATGATTTTATATTAATACATTAATTTATTAATACAGTATAGTGTTGTCAACACAGTCATAAAAACAAAACTTCTAGTTGTTTTTTGGTTGGAGAGCTATTTCTGTAATAAGAAATTCTATTTTAAAACTGCGAAATGGTAAACTTCCTGTGTTCTAAGTTCATTAACATTTCCCTGCCCTGTGAAGATGATAATGGTCAGTAAAACAGAGCTATTTTGGTACAAAGTAAGGCTGCAAATATTCCTCATCAGCAAAATTGAAGGGAGAAGAAAGGAAAAAGCTTTTATGTTTGCAATTAAGTGGGTCTCTTTTGATATTTAATACCAAAAAAAAAGGCTTTTGTTGATCTAAAACAATTTGGTATTTTAGGAAAAAAAGAATTCACATGGAAAAATGCTTTAGGTTTTTTTTTGTTTTTGTTTTTGTTTTTTGCTGGTATGTATGAAGATCTACTTGGTGAAAAATATTATTTAATGTTCATTTGCTATAAGGGAAGATTTTCAGATTATTTTGTTCTTTCTTTCCTTGAGCGGAAATGCCTAGAACATTGTTTCTTTGTTTATTTTGTTTGTTTGGTTGGTTGGTTGGTTTTATTCCAGCAAAATGAAAATCTTAACATGGCTTTAGTTACTTTGTTTTCCAAGGGTTACAACTGTGGTTATTCACAGAATAATTCAGTCTCCCTTCATTCATTTAGTGTTAGACAAATATTTGTTGGTTATTGATTATGTGCAAGGTACAGGCTTAAACTCTGGGACCCAGTGACCTACAAGACAAAAAGTATCTTGCCTTCAAGCTTATCTTCTAAGAGATTTACCCACTCTGATAACCAGAATCTATATTTTAATATAGTTAGTGGTGAGGCAGAGCTAAAATGACCTGGTTTTTCCAGGTGTTCTGAGCTGGCCTGCCTACATTGAATAGGGGACACTGACACACACACACACACAAATGCACAAGCACAACGTTTCTTCCAAATGCAATGATACTTTAAGTTCAATTAAAATGCCACTGAGCAAATGTTTTCCAAGGCCAACTCCATAACAGAAAACATTCTGGGATCTGGATGAATTACACCAAGTCCTTCCCTCAAGGATACTACAATTTACTGGGGAAACAGAGTAGAAGAAAACTATCTGCCAGAAAGTGCAGAGAAAAGAAGCCCTGATGCCAATCATGAAGTTTAGGAGAATCTTCATGGGGGAGACATTTGACAGGCCATAAACAATATAGAGTATTGGAATAGGGTGGTAGAAAAGGGTGTTTCAAAGAGGCAATGGAAATTTTGCTGCCCTAAATTAGATCCACCAACCTGCATCACCTGCGTCATCTGGGAGCTAGTTGGACATACAAAATCTCAAGTCCACAGCAGACCTTCTGAATGAGGGCCTGCATTTAAACAAGATCTTTAGGTGATGTGGATGCACATTAACATTTGAGAAGCACAGGGCTAGCTAGACACAGAGGAAAAGTGTGAGGCCTGTTTGAAGCACGGTAACCTGGGTCACCGTGGCTGGAGCAGAAAGCACAAGGGTATGGTGTAAATAACTGACAGGCTGCACAGATAGAGGGAGATAGTTTGCAGAGGCACCAGAGAAGTCATTTTTACTCATACTGGGACGAAAGTAGATTCATTACCTTCCCTAGGCAAAAGTAAACACTTCCTCCTCTGTGTTATTGCTATCATGAGAATTGTTCTTTTATTGTATTTACTGCCTTGTGTTATAATTTTTCATCTACATCTCTGCCCTCCTGCCTGCCCCTGCTAATATTTTAAAGCAGGACCTACTCATCTCTGCATCTCCTGAACCAGATACTCAATAAATGATAGAACTCAACTATCTAGGGTATAGCCATGCTATCATTAAGAATGAGACCATGGTCTAGCCCCAGGTTACTCATAGCCCGATATTGTGGGCTAGATGAAGTTGTCAATCATTTATTTAATCACTTATTCACCAACTACTAACTAAATGCCAGATATCTTTCTTCCTTTCCTGGCTCATGAGCATCTTTCCCTGCCTCTCAGCATCCTCATTCTGCTCATCCATCTTGCCACTCTGAGCAAAGCAAGTGATTATTGGTGCTATCAGCAACAAACTTTGCATATTGAGCACCTTCTCAACAGAACATAAGAGCTCCAATTCCACTGACATACAAAAGTTCACTAGTAATTAATGGTAATGCATGACAGTGCCTCTTGCGTGGTACAGACAGTGCTATCCATGCTTAGGTACGACCTAAAGGCTCAGAAAATCTTCCTGAGAAAAGAGTTCTATCTCAAGACAGAGAAAGAGTGGATTTACATGTGCAGCAGGAAAAGAGAAGGCATTTCAGGAAGATAGAATGAGTGAAAGTGTAGAAAGAGGAATGCTTAGAGCAGGTTGCTGATAATAATGACTCAAGGCTATAATGGAGGCTGAATACGTTTTTTGTTTGTTTGTTTTTTAATGGATACATATAAATTTTTTTGTGTGTGTGTGGATCAAACAATATGTTACACAATATATTTAGTTCATAGTAACGCATTCATACAGTATTTGTCCTTTTGTGTCTGGCTTGCTTCACTCAGCATAATGTCCTCCAGATTCATCCATGTTGACATATGCTTTATGACTTCATTTCTTCTTACAGCTGCATAATATTCCATCGTGTGAACAGACCACAGTTTGTTTATCCATTCATCTGTTGATGGACACCTGGGCTGCTTCCAACTTTTGGCAATGGTGAATAATGAATACGTTTTTGATTGACTTGAGCTCATGTTAAGGAGATGGGGGTAGATAAGTTTAGAGAGACCAGACCACAAAGGATGTTTGATGCCAGGCTAAGGAAGTTGAATTTGATGCTATAGGCAATGAGTTGACTTTAAAAGTGTTGAGAAGGAAAATTATGTGTTGAGAAGGTAGAGTGGCATTTTAGGAAGAAAAATCTGGCTGCAATGCCAGGTACAGATTGAAGGGCAAGAGCTAGAGGCAGAGAGCTATATCAAAGGCAGATTATTCTTGTGGGAGTGATAGAGACCTGGGTAGAGAGATTGTGGTTCTAGGGGAAAATGACTGCTTTGGAGTAAAATGTAGATGGTAAAGCCAATGCATCACCAAGTCCTGGTATTACCTCCTCCCAAATTATCTCTGAAATCCAACCACTCTCGTACACTCCATGCCCATCTGCTCTAATCTGAGCAAAAAGGTGCAGCCTGATATGCTATTGTTGCTCTCCTGGACTATTCCACAAAATGCTGCCAGATTGACCATTTAAAACCTAAAATCAGAATCTTCCCATTCTCTAGCTTCAAATGCTTCAACTGCTTCTATTTCTACCATTAACAAAATACAGACTCTGAAACCTGGCCTGAGAGGTTCAGCCCAGCCCACATCTCCATTTCCAATACATGCTTTCTTTATCCCAACATAGAATCTCATCAAAACTAGCCCCACTCTTGGGAATGCTCTTTCATCCATCCTTTGGAAAATATTAACAATCTCTTTTAGTATCCTTTTTATCCCCCCTTGACAGCATTTATTACCTTTCAAAATTCTTAATTTATTTGTTTGTCTCTCCACTGGATTCTTCTGCATGAGGACTGGCACCCTGGGTGCTTCCAAGGTTAGTCATTTGAAAAGAGGTAGAGATCGACGGGAGACCCTCAAACACAATTTAGAGCTGTAGTGTCAGCAATATTTCAAAGGTCCCTAAAAACTACTAGGAAATTGAATGATGCCAACATTTCAAGAGAGGGCAGTACACTTATGTTTTATTGCTAAAATTCATGCCACATTTTATAACACTAGAATAAATTTAGGAATTAGATGAGACCTAATCTCATTTAGTACCAGACCCTTATGTTTTAGTGGAGGATGACACTCAGCAAGTTAAGTGACTTTCCCCATATCACAGATCAGAGCTGGGGCTAGAACCAGTCTCCTGACTCCCACTGTTTCATGGAGCCTCTTAGACACTGACCACAAAAGTCGGGAATACAGACTGCTGAGCTTAAGAGTCAAGGATACACTAGGGTTGAAATCACATCATATGAGGTTGACGGCACCAATGTAAGTGGTGGAAATCTTCTTCTGTACTTTTCTACGTTCTTAAGTAGTTAAGCATTGGAAAAGATGGAGAACCTCCCAGAGCCTCCGTTTCCTGATAACAATTCTTGCTCGGCAGAGCTGTTGAAAAGACTAAGTGAGATTATTCAGCATCCTACACTGTGCCTGACACTATTTAGGCACTGACAAAATATTTCACTTTCCCTCCATGGCCAATAGCTAACACGACACTGGCACATGTTAGGTGCTGAACCAGTGGCTGTTACTTTGGCTTTCTTTGACGACAGGATCTAAACTGTCTCAGCTTAGTTTTTTTTGTGTTTTTTTTTTTTCCTGGTAATTTTTTGTCCAATTTAGGGTGGGTTCTAACAAAAGGTCAGAGGAACAACAAAAACAGATGAACTTCCTGAAGTGTGTGCCAAAAGGATTCCTTCTGTATCTTAGGTGTGGCGTCTCCACCCATCACACAGCTTGGAGGCTCAAGGGCAGATACTCAACATTGTACTTGCCCTTTCCTGAGCACTCCCCGGTGCCGACTCCAAGTCTGACAAGGAAAATGTGCTGTGATCATCACATAGGGCTCAGCAGCTGCTCCAAGTTGGGGTCTATTGTCAAGATTCTCTTGGTAACAAACAGAGGAAAAGGCCTATCAAAGCATTTCCTGCCTGCAGGAGCCATACGCTTCCATTAATTCTTTTCCCTGAGTCAGTCTGTCTGTCTCAGGCTAAAGCCTCTCAATGTCTAGTATCCCCGAGAACAGAACAGGCATTTTTGGTAGTTAATTTTACACCCTTTCCAAACAGTGTGTTTTTTAAATAAGAAGAACCAGCTCTGATATTCAGTGATATATATACCTTTATATATGTTATATGGAACCTTGCCCTGAAAGAGTGTGGTAGGGCAGAATTCTGCTTATACCCTTCAACATTGTTTTGGCACCATGATTGGTATGTGGGGAAAATAAGAAAGTTACTATTCTTCTTGCACCTTCAAAAAATTATAAAGAAAAAAAAAAAAGCCAATGTGCAAAATTTACAACTAATAGAAGAAATTAGCCACCCATGAGAATAAGTAAAAAAAGTATTTCTACATGTGTTACTGAAGCTTTATGAGCCTAAGTAGTGAGATTCTCTGATGTCAGGGAAGCAGGCCTGTAACTTGACTATCACTAGTAAGGTAAAATGTAATTACTTATACTTTATCCTCTTCCAGAAAGGATAATGTCACAAAGAAGATGGATACCGAGAATGGGATCTACAAAGAAGGAAGACAGAAAAGCAGAATTTGACAAATGTTTTCTCCAGCACTCTCAGGGAGGGAGTGGGCACCCCTAAGTTCTAATGTGGTTAACTGCAGAAAAGAGGAGGAGAACTGAGATGCCCCGGCCACCAGCCTGCCAATTATCAGACATGTGAGTGAGGCTGTCCTCGGTCATCCAGCCAGCTGACCCGTCAGCTGGCCACAGAGGCCTGAGAATGCCCAACAAAGAACAGCCCAGTTGGCCCAGGCCAGCAGAACCCCCATGCTGACTCACGGAAACATGAGCTCAATAGAATGGGTGCCATTTTAAACCACTGAGCTGTGGAGTCATTTGTTATGCAGCAGAAGCTAAATGTTGCAGTGCTCACTAGTATGAGGTCTCTGCTGCAGGCCAAGTTCAAATTTTCCCAAAGCCAGGGTAGAATTGTCTGCACTTCCCTTTGCTTTTGCTTATAATTTGTCCTACTTGGCAGTTAAAATTCCCCCATAAATAGATAAATTGGTGGACCTTATTGACGTTGCAGTCTGTGAGTCTGGTTAGGTTGAATGAGTCTTTCTAGTCTCTCAAACCTGGTGCCCAGAACATGGAGTTTCTGGTCTTTCTTAGCTGAAGTGCAGACTTGAATGAAATGCCTCCAGAACATCCCTGTCCTGCCCTAGCAACAAGCTCTCTCGTTTGTCTAAAATTATCACAAACCTGTCAACAGCAGCTCTGGGCTTATAAAATTGAAAGAGCAACATTCTTCATCAGTTTCAAAATAAATAAGCAAAAGCTAGTAAGAAATAAAGGTGCACCGAAATAGGTGTTAAATCTATTCAATGGGATAGAGGACTCTGCTCTTGACATCTTTCAAGGATGATTGAGAATCCGTATGCCAGGGTGAATAATCATTGAAGAATTATATGCCCTTTGATCCCTCAAGACAGGGGAGGATGCAGAGATTTCTTCAAATTCCAGATGTGTATGGATTAAAAAGTCAGCACTAATTCATGTCTACCCAATGCAATGACAATCAATTTAAAGTTAAAAATCAGACACTCAGTTTGTCATTTTGCCTACATACTTACTCCACTCTTGCCTGGCTGATTTGTTTTAGTCAATTGATTCCATTAAATGATTTCGAATGTCATACGAATATGGTCTTAATTGTTGTATGGTATACATTTAGTTTTGTTTTTTTCCCAGTTGAAATCAGATAAAAGCTGATGGCACATGGTTCCTGGAAATATGTTGCAAGGCTTTATTCCACAAAGGTTCCCACACTTCTCAAGCACAAATTATGGAGTTCCCTAAACCTGTTCCATTCATTCTGAAATTCTTACTACAAAAGGTACCGTATACAGAATGGCTTTGGTGACCAGCACCAGCCTTTTCCTGGTTTTATATCCCTCGGCTATTTTAACGCTTGCTCCCTCCCTACTTCATTCTCAGCCAAATGAAATGCCGAAGCTGTGACAAGGTATAATATGACTCTAAAGCTGGAAGGAGAATAGAAGAAAACAACACTCTTCAGTCTTAGATTCATATCCTTAGATACCAAAACTATGTCAAGAACAACAGAACTGGACACTATCAGCAAAATCAGCTCACAGATGTTCAGAGGACAAATTCACTTCCACCGAACACTTTGAAGCCTTTCATATATAATGAAAAGCACACGAAGTGCTAGTGGCAGAGATGCACTATGGCAGAGCATGGGTCTTTCAGCATGAACATGGCTCGGGCCATGGTTCAGTTATTTAACACTAATGGGCCGCTTTTGAGTGAGCATCTTTGAGATGCTGAGGAGACAAAGAGGATGGTGATGATCACATCTGATTTCAGAGATTAAGAAGATGATACATCAAACAAATACACTTGTTAAGTAAATATGTGTATTTGTATTCAGCAGGCACTTACTAAGTACCTATCCCATGTTAGGACCATGCTAGGAGCTGTGTAATGTTGACCCTTCAGCAAAGCTTCATCTTTGTCCCCAGGGATTTTACCCTCATAGATACCTTACCTCTGAGCATTTGCACAAACATTACTTTACGTTATGTTTACAACAAATAAGAAAAATAAATATGGAAGGACTATTACCATTATTGTTATGGATGAATAAAGCAAGGCTGAGAGACAGTAAATGATTTACTCAGGATTTACATATAACTAGAATCCAGGTCTTCTTATGCCTCGTCCACAGGTCTAGTAATCTTTTTCTGTCTACTGTGCTATATGTCATGCTATCTAGCTATCTAACAGCCAAGACCAGTGCCAGCAGCTATTTGCTCTTTTACCAATTCACATATCCCCTTATCCCTTGTTTCTATCTTCCTGCTCTGTTTGCTCTCCCTTGAAAATTAGAGCCACATTATCTCAGTGAAGAGTACTGGTTGTTAGGAAGAAAGTGCACAAGTGCTGGGACACTAAGCTATATAAGTGGCTGCAAGTGATGAGTGTTAAACCTTCCAGGAGTATTTCCTTTTTAAAAGAGTATCTTTGAAAGACTAATTTGCCTACACTAAGAAATGAATCTCTAGGATAGCAGAAATGGGTAAAATATATTTGGGGTGCTAAAGAGCTTTCCATTATTTTGAAAAACTTTTTAATTTCTAAGACTATATACCTTATGGGAGTTTAAATAACAGTGAGATCATTGTGGGTTGGCTTGGCCCAGGTAAGATATCTTAGAACAGAGGAATTTAGAGTGAGGCCCAAATAATGGTGACATGTGGATCAGAGATCATAAGAAGGCAGTGTTCCAGGATAAGGTACTCATCAAACTTTGGGTCAACAGTTAGTTTAGTCTGAAATGTATTCAGTTCTGCAATGTATCTGGGGCTGTATGGATGAATTTAAATAAACCATATCTTCCCACCTGCACAGTTTGTGTCTTTACAGAGCAGGTACTCCAGGCCAGTGTGTTCCCAATCTGACTGAGCAGCAAAATTACCTGGGGAGTGATTTTAAAGCAGAGATAGCAGATTGCCAGCCCCAGAAATTCTGAAGCATTAAATCCAGGGGGCTTGGCTTTGGAAGATTCCCCAGGAGATTTTGTTAACATGCAGGTTTGGAAACAACTGCACTTCCCAAGATATTCTG
>JAQZBX010048454.1:0-20197 GCA_029593785.1 Cabassous unicinctus
AAATCAATGGCCTGTTTATTGTGATTTGACTGCTGACGTCAATAGTTTAAATTTATTACTTACACAGTTAAGAAAAAACAATAGTCTTGTAATGATTAAACAGCACATATGATCTCAGTAATTATTCTAGGACATTTAAGCTTGTCAGGTTAGATTTTAGCAAAGAATACAAAAGTATACTGTAGGCGGAAACTGTTGCACAAAGAATAGTTCAGGGTCTTGATGACTCTTTAGATAAAAACAAGTTTAACATAAAGTTTTAACCGCAATCCTAATTTATCTAATCTTAGACATCAGAATAGGGACTACTAAGTCACGAGTTGCTGTTCCGTGAAAAGTTTACATCTTGTTGCCATGAAACTGAAAGTGCTTATTTAAAGTCAGTTATACAAATAGAATGCTTATGCTTGCCAAAAAATAGAATATAAAAACTGTGCTTATCTTACAATAAAGTCAGTCAGAGTGTCGTCAGTCGTTAATTCTCACTGAATTTGGTGTGCGACTCATCATTTTTTGCCAACTCCCTTAATCACCTCCAGCCTGCTCCCTCGTGCCTCAGCTGGACCGCGGCATTTTTTGCCCACTCAGAAAGGTCTATCCACATACCTCTTCCCCAGACCTCCTTGTCATCAATTTTCCAATCATGTTCCTTCCATGTCCCTGACCATCTAGCCAAACCATTGGCAACAACCCATGAATCAGTGTACAAATGCACCTCTCACCATTTCTTCTTCCAAGCAAAATGAACAACTAGGTGCACTGCTTGAAATTCTGCCCACTGGGAGGAATTGCCCTCACTGCTATCCTTCAAGGATGTCCCAGACAAGGGCTGCAGTGCTGCAGCTGTCCACTTTCAGGTGGCACCTGCATATCACACAGGACCATCTGTAAACCAGGCCTGAGTTTTCTCATCCTCAGTCAACTGATTGGAAGGGACTCCCCAAGAGGCCAACTAAGCATTGTGACTCTTTTTTGGTCATAGGAGGGGTCAGGTGCAACAGCTTATCCTTTACTTTAGAAGGGATATCTTGACAGGTCCCACACAACTGGACACCTAGAAATTTCACTGAGGTGGAAGGACCCTGTATGTTTGTTGGATTTATCTCCCATCCTCTCTCACGCAAATGCCTTACCAATAAATCTAGAATCTTGGATACTTCTTGCTCAGTAGGGTCTATCAAAATAATATCATCAATATAATGGACCAGTGTGATGTCTCATGGTAGGGAGTGACAATCAATGTCCTTGTGGACAATATTATGACATACGGCTGGAGAGTTGATATACCCCTGAGGAAGGAGAGTGAAGGTACACTGCTGGCCTTACCAGCTGAAAACAAACTGTTTCTGGTGGTCCCTACTAATGGCAATTGAGAAAAAAGCATTTGCCAGATAACAGCTGCATACCAGGTACCAGGGGAAGTGTTGATTTGCTCAAGTAATGATATCACATCTGGGATAGTAGCTGCAATTGAAGTCACCACTTGGTTAAGTTTATGATAATCTACTGTCATCCTCTAAGATCCATCTGTTTTATGCAAAGGCCAAATAAGAGAGGTGAATGGGGATGTGGTGGAAATCACCACCCCTGCATCCTTCAAATCCTTGATGGTGGCACTAATCTCTGCAATCCCTCCATGAATTGGTATTGCCTATGATTTATTATTTTGCTATACAGGGGCAGTTATAGAGTCTTCCACTTTGCCTTTCCAATCATAATAACCCTCACTCCATAGCTCAGGGATCCAATGTGGGGATTTGACCCGTTACTGAGTATGTCTATTCCAATTATGCATTCTGGAACTGGGGAAATATCCACACAATGGGTCCAGGGACTCACTGGACCCACTGTGAGACAGACTTGAGCTAAAACTCTATGAATCACCTGCCCTTCATAATCCCCTACTGTGACTGGGGGAGCACAGTGACATTTTGGGTCTCCTGGAATTAAAGTGACTTCTGAGCCAGTGTCTAATAATCCCCAAAATGTCTGATCATTTTCTTTTCCCCAATGTAAAGTTACTCTGGCAAAAGACCATATGTTTTCATGGGGAAAGGTGGGAGGAAGTTTAACAGTATATATTTTTGGCAGTTTAACAGGATCCTTCCCCAAGGGGACCTGGCCTTCTCCTCATTCAAGGGGCTCTGGGTCTGTAAACTATCTCAAGTCTGGGAATTGGTTAAGGGGCCATGATTCTCTGCATCTGTAATTTGAATTAGGGTTTTCTTCACTTGACCTAGAACTCTTTTGCTTATATAGATCCAGAAGAAATTTAGTAGACTGCCCATGTATTTCACTTCTAGGTACCTCATGATCTATAAGCCAATGCCATAACTCCACACGACTCAGACTGTTCTGTGTGCTGCTTTGAAACTGCCTTTCTTTGTGGTAGCCACCCATACCTTGCCTTTGGTGATTAACTGCCCACACTTGACTTTAACTGGACTGAGATCCAATCATCCTCATAATGTTTAAGGATTCCAATTCCATTACAGCCCTCCCTAGAGTAATATATGGACTGCAGAGTAGAGTAATCACAGAACTCTTCAGAGAAGATGGAGTTAGTCTTACAAATTTATCCCTCACAGTCCTGTTTAAAGATGTGTCCTCTGGAAGTCCCTGGGGTGTGTGGGCAGGTCTCAAATGGTAAATCCATTCTAGCATTCAATCTCTCTAAGCCTTTGAATTCCCTCATCTACTGTATACCAGGGCAAATCGGGTATATCAACATAAGACATGTTATGCCATCTTTGGTGCTCTTTTCAGTCAGCCATGCAAACAATGTGTTAGAAGCCTTTCTAACCCCTCAAGCTACAGCACTGAATCCATAAATTCTGCTTAGTGGGCCTAGATCAATAAATTCAGCCTGATACAACTTTATATTCCTTCCACCATTATCCCATACCCTTAGTATCCATTCCCACACAGATTTCTCTGATGTCTCTCATATAAGTTGGAAAATGCATGCAGTTCTTTCAGAGTATAGCATACTTCTTCCAGGTTCACACTTTGTATTTCACCATTGGGGGCTTGTTGTAATTTTAGTCTAGTAATAGGTCTCAAGGTAAGAGGGGTGGTGGGGGTGGTAAGGAGAAAGATTAGAGATGTCTTGCCAGCTACTAACTTCAGGGCATTCTTTGCATTTTTTTTCTGGTGAGACAACATTAATCTCTTAAGGCAGGGTTTGGAAGGCAGATTCCACCGGGAAGCCTGGAAGCTGGGCAGTGCATGCTGGAGTTTGGCTGGTACCTGCCTCGTGGCTGGGAGGAGGTCCAGACTTTCTGGGGCTGGCTGGAGGCTGGGCTGTGCATGCCAGAGTTAGGCTGGAACCTGCCTGAGGGATGGGGGGAGGTCCAGAATCCCTGCATCAGGCCAGAAGCTGGGCAGTGCATGCTTCAGTTTGGCTGGTAACCACCTCAGTACTGGAAGGAGGTCTGAACTCCCTGGGGCAGGCTGGAGGTTGGATGATACAAGGTTGACATGGTGTGATCTCCAAAGGGCAGGCCATTGCAGGTTTATCTAGCAACTTCTCAGCAGAATTTAGGGTTCTAATATCCCCACCAATATTATCATCATCCCATATGTCTCCATCCCAATCCTCAGGGTTCCACTTCTGTCCAATGAATGCCTTCACTTTAACTGCAGAAACCTTTTGAGGTTGAGATTTTAGTTTCCTCTGTAATTCTGCTACTCATGCAATGAGAGTCTGGGTTTGATTTTCAGATATCTCAAGTCTGTAGCTACAGGAGACAAGATTTTCTTTCAAGGCACACGTAGAAACTTTCATATCATTCATGCAGCATTTAAGTTTCAAATTTGAAATCTTTAGCTCATCTCTTTCTTTGTAACTGCATCCAGAGTATCTAGGAGATGCCAACCAACATCATTATACATTTAGATTCCACAAAATTCTGTTAAGGTGTTGAAAACACTCTCACCCAGATCCTTGCTTCTTATAAGTGTGGAAATAGGGGGATCCAGTGATTCTCTATGGCCATCTCATGCCATGGACTGTTAGAAACATCTTCATTATTGGAAAGGGAGTCATTAGTACCCTTGAGTCCAATTAAAGTAGAGAGCCAATTACAAAACTTCAGACATTCTGTGTTTAAGTCTCTGTTCCTCAAGAACCACTCCTGGTAACAAGCTGTATTAGTCAGGGTTCTCTTGGGAAACAAAATCAACAGGAGATATCTGTCAATAATATGAGAGTTTATAAGGGTCTCTCACATGACCGTGGGGATGCACAAGTCCAGGTTCCGCAGGCAGGCTGCAAACCAGGGGTTCCGATGAAAGTCCAATGAAAGGTCCTTGATGAGTTTCTGGGAGAAGTTGGCTGTCCAAAGAGGAGTTGGGAAATTCTCTCTGAATGTTGAAATCACTTCCCCTTTTAAGGCATTCAACTGATTGGATAAAAGCACCACCCATTGCTGATGCAATCTTCCTGATAAATGCAGATGTCATCAGCCATCCATGCAGTAAACTCAATGGTGATTGAAGTCCATAAATGCTCTTGTATTACAATTAGCCCAGTGTTTGCTGGACCTAACACCTGGAAACAATTACCTGGTCGAGTTGAAACATTAACCTAATGATCACAAGTATGTTTTAAACTCAGCTAGTGTGACACCTCCAACTTCTTTTTTCTTTTTCAATATGTCTTTGGTGATTCGGGACCTCTTGCCCTTCCAAATACATTTTGTAGTTAGTTTTTCCAATTCATTAAAAATACAGTGTTTATTTTTGGGGGGATTGCATTAAATCTGTAGTTTACTGTGGGTAGCATAGACATCTTGATGATGTTTAGTACTCTTATCCATGAACAGGGAATATTCTTCCATTATTCATTTAAGTCTTCTTTGATTTCTTTAACAGTTTTGTGTAGTTTTCTGTATATAAGTCCTTTACATCTTTAGTTAAATTTATTCCTAGGTATTTGATACCTTTAGTTACTATTGTAAATGGTGTTTTTTTCCTTGATTTCCTCCACAGATTGCTCATTATTTGTGTACAGAAATGCTACTGATTTTTGAGTATCGGTCTTATAGCCTACAAATTTATTGATCTCCTTTATAACTTGTAGATGATTTGTTTTAGATTTCTCAGGGCTTTCTGATGGAGTTTCAATTAAAGGCCATGAGCACTGACAGAAAGTAGGTCACCTTGGAATGTAGGAGACAGGCTGGAATGTAGTAGGAGACAGGCTCTTCTAGTGTCAAGACACTGAGATAAGATCTGATGGAAGCTGGGTGGGGAAATATCCTGAGCTTCAAAGAGAGTTTCACATATATGTTAGATAAAGATTTACAAGGTCTGTTAACTGCAGGAATGAAAAGAGAACTGAGCCATTAACCCTTAAAACCTGCTGGCTTTAGTAAAGTGTGAACTTTCATATATCTATTTCCTTTGCACATGCGCACATGTATTTTCTTTGTTCTAAAGCTAAATAAAAGCCACAGTGTTTTATGCAGTGGGGCTCTCCTTCCTTTGGATAGAGTGTTCCCGGATCACAGTTATTTCTTTCTCATCTCTTCTCTTTGTCTCATTTTTTTTTCATTCATGGCACTGTTTTCATGGACACAGTTCCTGAATGTCAACATTTGGCGCCCAAAGTGGGGCCTTGAAAAAGTGAATTTTCTTTTCATTCAGTGCACAGTGGACCAAGGAGCTCCTGAGAGCAGTTTTAATGAAAAGAAAACAAAAAGGTAGGGTACATCCTTGGATTCATCAGAGTTATGGGGAATCAGCGTTTCAACTTTGAAGAGTACTCTAGAGTGTTAAAAACTTTATTAAAAAGCACCGTTGTAACTGTTAAATCCTCAGCTTTGAGGAACTTTTTTCTCTTGTACAGAAATACTGTTATTGGTTTCAGCCACAAGGTCAGGATATTTTAAACCTGAAACAATGGAATTTAATAATGAAAGCTTTAAAAAAGGCTTATCAAAAGGGAGAAGTAATTCCCCTTCATGTATGGTCTTTGTTTAGTCTTATTTCTTTTGCTCTTGAACCATTACAATCAAATGAAAATGAAGATATTAAACAGGATGCTGCTATCACTGGACTAATAGCAGAACAAGCTAATGATGATTTTAATAAAAATATATATGAAAAACTTAATGAACAGGCAAAAAACAGATAAATGTATGTCTAATAAAAAGAAGGAAAAGAAAAAGGGAGTTTATGGAACTTTTCCAGCGGTTGCTATGCCATCAGCTCCAAAAGATGATTTATTGTCTTTTGACCCCACGTCTGTGCCTCCTAAGGTGTCTACTGATCTATTTTTTTACAACATTTGATGACCCTCCAAAAGTTTCTGTTTTTGTGTCAGCAACAACCTCTTCAATTATGAAAAGCATAGCACAGGGAAGTAGCGAAGGAGATTCAGAGTCTATGCAACTTTTTTCTGCTTTTCCAGTAACAGTAACTCAAATTCCAATAAATGCTGAAAATCCCCAAGGGGGTGCACAATTTGAGCATGCTCCTATTCCTTTTAAAACTATCAAAAATTAAAACAAGCATTCACTCAATATGGTGTAAATTCTCCTTATACCCAAAGATTGGTGCAAGGAATGGCACAAGCAGACAGATTAATACCCTAGGATTGAGATTTGTTAGCCTGAGCTGTTCTTAATTCAGCAGAATTTTTACAATTTAAAACTTGGTGGGCTGATGAAGCTAATATTGTCACACAATGAAATCAACAGCAAAATCCACCAGTGTCTATTGCTGCTGAACAAATATTAGGAATAGGTCAATGGGCTGGGGTTGCTGAACAAATATTAGGAATAGGTCAATGGGCTGGGGTTCCTCATAGAGCTCAATATGATGATATTGCCATTGTACAAGTTTGATTGTGCTGCCTAGCTGCATGGTGACAAATCTCCACCCCCCTGGACAGGCTGTACAATCATTTTCAAAAGTTGTTCAAGGAAACACTGAACCCTATGTTGAATTTGTAGCGAAGCTGGCAGATGTCGTCAACAAGACAGAAACTCAATCTGATTTTAGAGAAATGCTTATTCAGATGCTGGCTTTTGATAATGCTAACACTGAGTGTAAAAAGGCTTTACATCTGATAAAGGCAAATGGAGGTACTTTACAGGATTATATAAAGGCATGCCAACACATAGGGTCTAATACATATAACATGAACCTTCTTGCAGCAGCTATAAAGGGACGTAGTCCTGTGATTAATAATTTAAATTGCTTTAAATGTGGGAAACCAGCTCATATGAGAAGAGATTGCCGAGCCAAAACTGGTGTGTGAGCTCCATCTAGCGGCAATAATACATAAATACCAACTCGTGTGTGTCCGATATGCCAAAAAGGATTACACTGGACCAATGAATGCCATTCTGGATATCATAAAAATGGCAGTCTCATTAATAAGTTGGGAAACTTCCAAGCAGGCCTTGCTCAAGGCCCTCAGACAAACAATATGAGCACATTTCCCAGCCTAGCTCAAATCTACCCAGTCAGCAATGGAGCAGCTCACTCCCACCTGTAAAAGAACTTAAAGCAGCTACCAAAGGCAGTGCAGCTGTCAATCTTCCCTCAGCTGAAACTAAGTTCATTACTCCTTCACTGGGTATACCAAAAATAAGGACAGGAATCAAATGACCTATCCCAGAAAACAATGTAGGTTTCATTATTGGCCGTAGCAGTCTTAAGATCAAAGGTTATTTAGTGCAAACCGGGATCATTGACTCCAACTTTGATCGAGAAATTTGTTTATTAGTACAAACTTTAACTCCCTATCAAATTGAATCAGGAGATCGTATAGCTCAACTTCTTTTATTACCGTATCATAAACCTCAGTCTGGGCCTAAAAAACGTACAGGGGGATTTGGTTCCACTGGGTGTAAAGTTTATTGGCAAACATCAATTGGAGATGAAAGGCCTGAAATTACCATAAAAACTAAATGGAAAGATATTTTTAGGATTAGAGGATACCGGGGCTTTTGTCTCTGTCATTGCTACATGATATTGGTCACAAGCTTGGACTTTACAAAAGTTGCCTACAGTTTTCTTTGGTGTTGGCACAATGACAGATGTTTATCAGAGTACTCAGGTATTTAAGGTCTGGAAGGACAAGAAGTTGCTCTGCCACCTTATGTTGCAGATGTAGGACTTAATTTATGGGCAAGAGATTTATTATACCAATGGGGAGTTTATTTGAATATTCCTCACATCCCTGATACAGCTAAACATCTTATTACTCATATGCAATATGCTCCCCCTTCCCAAACTGAGATGCAACTTATTGGAGACTACCATGGCCTAGGATATTCAAATTTAGAGTAGGGGCTACTGTTACAAAGGGCTTCTCATTTCCTTTAAAGATTTATTTATTTTATTTATTTATCCCTCCCATGCTGCTTGTGCTGCTGTGTCCATTGCTGCATGTCTTCTCTGTGTCTGCTTATCTCCCCCTTGCTGTGAGGTCTTGCCGCATCAGCCCATGGCGCCGTGCGAGCCGGCCTGCCCTCACAAGGAGGCGCCAGGAAGCAAACCCGGGGCCTCTCATGTGGTAAACGGGTACTTTATCCATTGCGCCACACCCGCTTCCTGCTGTGAGGTTGCTGCATCAGCCCACCGCACCGCTCATGCCGGCGTGCCCTCACAAGGAGGCCTCGGGACGCGAACCCGGGCCTCCCATATGGTAAATGGGGGCTCTATCCACTGAGCCAATCCCGCTTCCCACATTTCCTTTAAAATGGTTTAAACCAAACCTATTTGGGTTGAACAGTGGTCCCTTCTGAAAGAAAAATTGGAAGCCCTGAAAAAATTAGTGCCAGAACATTTAATGGCAGGGCATATTGAACCCTCTACTAGTCTGTGGAATTCTTTATTACAACCTCCTATACTGTATGGTTGAAACTTGTGGTGAAACCTGACTGATCCTTTTCTCAGTTCTGTTTGTGGATACTTTAAAATACTTTCATTGTGGTTGCACTGGGTTTGTATTATATAACCTAAGTCTATAACCTACTAAATATGAACATATACCAACATAACATCTATAGCATACATATTCTATGTTCTTAAAATCTGCTGTTTCCCCTCTTTAAGCTGTTTTACCCCATATTAACTCATTATATTTTTGTGTCCATTACCAGAGGATTGACTACTTCTTATTTAATTGCATTCTTTTATATGAATTGTAGTGGACAGTTATATATTGATGGTAGAATACTATTGGACTTTGCACTACTCATTTAATTACATTTCCTGAAGATCTTCACTTTTTCACACTGTTCCAATTTACTTTTCCTGTCTTTTCTATGCAGTGTAAAGGAAACCCTTTATCTATTCTTGTAGGGCAGGTTGCTTGTTGATGAACTCTCTCAGT
This sequence comes from Cabassous unicinctus, assembly GCA_029593785.1. Classification (NCBI taxonomy): domain Eukaryota; kingdom Metazoa; phylum Chordata; class Mammalia; order Cingulata; family Chlamyphoridae; genus Cabassous; species Cabassous unicinctus. The sequence continues at coordinate 9,353 of JAQZBX010048454.1, forward strand.
TTCCGTATATATGTGAAAGTTTTCATTCCAGTCTCATTTTTTAGGGCATACATGGGAAGCAAATGCTTAACCACTGAGCTACACCTGCTCCCTTCCAGGCACATTTTATAAGGACAGTTTTGCCAGATAAGGACTATTTGGCTGGCAATTTTTTTCATTCTCTGCCTTAAATATATCATACCAGTGCCTTCTCATATACATAGTTTCTGATGAGAAATCAGCACTTAGTCTTATTGATTATGCCTTTTATGTGATGAATCATGCTTATCTTGCCCTCTCAGAATTCTGTCTCTATCTTTGGCATTAGACATTGTTTGTATGTGTATAGATGTAGATCTATTAAGGTTTATTCTGTTTGGTGTGTGTTGCAATTCTTGGATATGTGTTTTAATGTCTTTCTTAAGAGTTAGGTAATTTTTGGCCATTATTATCTCAAATATTCCTTCTCTTCCTTTATCTTTTATTTTCCTTCTGGGATTCCCATGATGCATGTGTTTCTATGTTTCATCCTGCCCCTTAATTCCCGTTGTCATTGCTCAATTTTTTCTATAAATTCTCTATCTGTTCTTCCAACTGTATGACTTTGATTGTCCATTCTTCTAGTTCACGGATTCTTTTCCTGTTACTTTTCAAATTTTCTGTTGTGTGTTTTTAGTGTATTTATAATCTCCATTATTCTGACTTTCATCCCCATAATTCATTTAATGTTTCTTTTTAAATATTCTAAGTCTTCTTTCTGCCCCCAATATTATCTTCTTAACACATTTTAAGTTTATATCCATCTTTAGTTTATTTTTATCCATATTTTCTCTCATCTCCTTAAATTGATTTAGGAAATTTGTTGGGACGTCTTTGAATTTTCCCCCCCAAATTCTGTGTCTCCTCTGAAGTTTTAATTTGTTCCCATTACTGAAAAATATTTTCCTATTTCTTTTATTGCCTGTGATTTTTTTTTCTGATGTCTGGGTAATTGATTATTTGATTGCTGTTTCTTTAAATTAACTTTTCCTCTTGTCTTGGGTTTTCTTGTAGATTTGTTGCAAGTTAAAACTGTTCTATGACACTTGGTCCAGCTTATAATGAATTTTTAGTGTAGCCTGTGTTTAAATTTTCAGTTTTTCTTAATTCTTCTGTAGGTTTATTTGCCCTGGATATGTGTTGCAACTTTAAGTTGCCCTTTTATATGCAATTGGGAAAGCAGCATTTCCTTGGTACTTTCTCACAGAATCCTGATCACTTCTATTTGTTTTGTGCAGAATTTTCTCCCCAGGTTCTAAGGTTTGTTTAACTTCTCTCCCTCATTCATTACTGCTTTTTCATTACACTCTTCAGTTCTTAGGCCCATTCTACCTTAGAGCAGTTTAGTTTTCCCCATTTTTTCTGAAACTTTTTTTGCCTCTAGTTACTTTTCTGATAGTATCCCCCTCCCCAGAAAGCCAGGTAGGGTTAATCCTAAAATATATTTTTATTCATTATGTGATGCAGCAGAAACTGGGCTGAGTATGTGCACCTCATAGCAACAATTCTGCTTCAGTTTCTTTTACATTTTTGGGTACCCTTTTGTATGTGTAGTCATCAGCTGATTGTTTTCTGACCTGGATTGGTCACCTTGGGTTCCTGTGCCTGGATATGTGTGGGATTCTATTCTGCTGCTGAGAGTGGCTTTATTATCTGCATCTCTCGCAGGAGGATCTCAGAACATGCTGCTTCTATGTGATTCTTAAGCTAAATGGGAGCTAATGGGAGCAAGTGAAGTAGATCAGGTAAATCAAAATGTCAAAAAATATTAAAGTCTCATCACTATAGGAATCACATATTTGGAGGAAGTTTTCATTTATATGTGAAAGATAGGCCTACCTTTTATGAAATGTCTATTTCATTTAATATCTATTAAACATTTCTTATTATTCTTGTAAGATATTGATGTTTTCTACTATTGTCCTAACTATTAAAGAATTTTATCTTCATGCTTGTGAAATCTGTGTTTTTGCAAATAAAACATTTTACTCATTTACGTGACCACCTAGTAACTATTAGTATTGAAGTTTCCACTAAGGTCACCATTGAATAATATTATCATTTTCACTGTCATATAGGAAAAGCACATGAATTGCATGATTTTTACTGTCACATGTATGATGTTAGGCAATAATGTTAATACATACCATGGTTTTGTTTATTGGATTTTTTACTGAGCTGTGTATACTTTAGTGAATTCTGTGTCCAAAACCCCATGATAATCTCTTCATCAAATATTGGTCTAAGCCTTCTTAATCTAAAGATATTTGAATTAAATAGAAAACCACATTCCCATTTGCTTACAAATTCAAGGGTCATATTTCCCAAATGAGATAGCTCTATGAGCTATCTCATTTGGGAAAAGGGAAGAAAGGGGAGCACATAGAAGTCATTAATACAAAATATTTAGAATTTCCCTAGGAAGTGCTCTAAGAGCTTTCTACTGGGTATAGGGAATGATATTTTATTTGTGAAGCATTTGGTTCCATTTGAGCAGCTTCACACCCCTGCAGACTTCAGTTTTTGGAGGTCTTTGCTTTTTGGTGAATTTCCTTGTATACAATTGAACAGGATGTTGGAAAATATTTCCTCCATGGCTATACAACTTTTACTTCCTCTTTCCTACCTACTTTTAGAAGTTTGAAAACACAAAGTTTGCTTTAGTCTCAAACAGTTATACTCTCCTTTAAGCTAGGCTCTTGACTTTTAGGCAGGAAAATAAAAATCTTAATTCTATTCCTTGTAGTTATAATTAATTCCTTGTATCAAATTTTATGCCCACAAATACTATCGTGAACTCCTTTTCACATAAGATGTGACTTATGTAGTTTGATCTTGTTAGGTTTGGTAGAAGAGTTACACACATTTCTTAGCTGTGTCATTTTGTCTAAATGAAAGGATATATCTGTCACCTCTTTGTATAATTCAGAGATAAGCTCAACAATTAGCTTTAAAGCCACATTCCTGAGTTGGTCTGTGGCACAAGATTGAGTTCTAACCAGCCTTTGTCATTTGTCAGTAAAGAGTTAACAAAACACATTCTCCTTCTCTATGGACTAATTCGACTTGTGCTAAATTTTTATCATGGTTGAACTATATATCTTCTACAGTTACACTACAAGGTGTTCCTGTGATGCAAACACTGCTTATGAACCCAACTGGGTTAACTGCATCTGGACTGGGAGAAAAGTTGTTGACTAATAAATATGTAGGGAAAGTCCAAGTTTTGGCATTCCCTGAGTAAAATGAAACTTGCAAATCAATATGTCCATGTAGGAGTTTGGCATTTTATGAATTCCAAAAATAGATATTGGATTATGCTTATAAATTGGTCTGTTCCTTTGGGCTTGAAGAAATTATGATTAGAGCTTTGATTGGGCCACATCAGTAGAGCATTGGGTCCATGATCCATGGTGTGTGGGAGCTCACAGATAAAAGACATGGCAAAGGACAGAGTTGAAGTTCTGATGCTGAGGTTTGAGCTGGAGCCCAGAAAGTAAACACAGAGAAGGACACAGAAGAATAGAGACAGCTCTTAGACACAGCAGAAGCCCTGGTGAGACAGAGCCATTTGCTTGATAGTCTACAGCTGGCCTTGTGGAGCAAGGCAAAGCCTGTGGAGCCTCATAGTCTACAGCTGACCTTGTGGAGATAGCAGAGGAGCTGAGCCCAGAGACAAGCAAGCCCCAGGAAAACAGGAACCCAGGAAGTCAGAACCCTTACAAATGTCAGCAGCCATCTTACTCCAATACATGGCAATAGGCTTTGGTGAGGAAAATAGCTTATGCTTTATGGCCTGGTAACTGTGGGCTACTATAAAAAATAAATACCCTTTATAAAAGCCAAAGGATTTCTAGTGTTTGCCTTCAGCACCCGTTTGGCTGACTAATACAGCCCCTATGAGGGCTCAGAACTATGCCAATAACGCTTCTGTGGGCTGGGAATTGTAATATACTGCTATATATACCTGCTGTGTCATCTCTTTCCTCACATCTGAGATGTAATAGAACAATATGAGAAGAATAGCTTTTCAATGACTATATAGACAGCTATGAAAATTATTGCAGAAAAGAAAATCTTGCATTACCTTGATGCCAAGGACAGATAAAGACATCAAAAGATATTCATATCATCCACCAATTACCTTTATAAGTATAGATGCAAATATCCTCACAACAATATTGGCCAATGGAATCCTGCAGTAAATTAAAGGGATTATATACCATGATCATGTGAATTATTTCCAGGAATGAAACGGTGGATTAATTTGAAAGAAAAATATTAAAGAAGACTTGAATAAATGGAACATATCCCAATTTCAAAGATTGCAAAGATTAATTTTCTTAACATGGTATTACTACCAAAACAATAAAAAAATTCAATATAATCCATATTAAAATTCTAATTACCTTTTTTCAGAAATACAAAACCCAATACTCAAGTTCATATGAAAGTACAAGGGGCATAAGTTACATTGAAGAAAAGACAAAAGGCAGCCTAACAAACTATTCAAGCATTACTTTCAAAAATCCTGCCCAGGCACATTTATCTTATTTTATCCTAAAAACAAACTATTATTTTTCAAGTGTTATGAAAGGTGAATAAATGAGCACAGGTTGGATAAATGACATGATTAAGGTCTTTTTAATGAAGAAAATTTTTAAAAAGCTTGATAATATTCACAGCACATAATTAAACCCATATTCTTTTTTTTTAACCTTCAGCATTGATATAGTATTCTCTTTGACTTTGCTACAAAAATATTGCAATATTACTGTTAACTATAGTCTATAAGGTGCATTGCTTTTTTTTCCCCCATGTGTCACCATATTCTTAATACCTTGTAATTGGTGAATGTTCTTGTCTATGTTCTATTGAACTTCATTTGCTTCAAAGCTAATTTATCACCAAAATCGCTATATTACAAAGTCCCTAGAATATACTCCAGCTGTTTTCAAATAACAATAACCTCTGTAAACCATCCCTTTCTACTATACTCAAACTTTTAAATTATCAGTGTTAGTTATACCCAATATAATGTGTTAAAATCAACTCTACCAATTTCCAAATACTTACTAGCAACCATATTAAATATTCTAAATACATTCATCATCAGTTCCTCATTTACAACCCACATTCTGTCACCTACTAACCTGTTTAACTTCACAAATTTACTCATTGTATTTAGTTCATATCAGTGACACTATACAATATTAGTCCTTTTCTGTGTGGCATATTTCATTCAATATAATATCCTCAAGTTTCACCCATGTTGTCATGTGATTTCTAAGTTAATTTCTTCTAATGGCTGAATAGTATTCCATTGTATCTATATAACATCTTTTTAAAAATCCATTCATTGGTTCACAGACATTTTGGTTGTTTCCATATTTTCTCAGTTGTGAATAATGCTGCTATGAACATTGGTGTGCATATATCTGTTTGCATGCCTGCTTTCAATTCTGCTGAATATATTCCTAATAGTGTGATTGCTGATAATAGGGATGTACTATATTAAGCTTCCTGAGGAGCTGCCAAACTGTCTTTTACAGAAACTGAATATTTTACACTCTGAAAGTGAAGGAGTGTTCCTAGTTTTCCACATACACTCCAGCACTTGTAGTTTTTCTGTTTATGTGTGTGTTTTAATAATGACCACTCTGTACAGCATGCATTGATAACTCTTTGTAGTATTGATCTGAATTTTCCTAAATTCTAGTGATGTAGAGGATCTTTTCATGTGCTTTTTGGTGGTTTATATTTCCTCTTTGGAAAAATGTCTATTAAAGTTTTTGCACACTTTTTAATTGGGTTGCTTAACTTTTTATCATTGAGGTATGTGATCTCTTTATGAAACATGGAAGTCAAACTCTTATCAGATATGAAGTGTCCAATATTTTTCACCCATTCAGTACGCTGCCTTTTAACCTTCTTAACAGTTATTTGACATGCAAAAGTTTTTAATTTTGAGGAAGTCACATTCATCTATTTTTTTCTTTCATTGCTCCTGCTTTGGATTATAGTTTAAGAAGCCACCACCTACCGCAAGTCCTGGAAGAGGTTTCCTGTATTGTCCTCTAAGAGTTTTATGGTTGTAGCTTTTATACTTAGGTTCTTGACTCATTTCAAGTTAATTTTTGTATAAGGTGTGAGATTGGGTTCCTCTTTCTTTCTTTTGGATTTGAATATCCAGTTCTAACAGGACCATTTGTTGAATAGACTGTTCTGGTCCATCTGGGACAGCTTAAGAGCTGAAGGAGTTTGATATTATTTTTGAATTCCAAAAAGAGGTTTTGATTATATTTCTAAACTGATCTTTATGATCACTTGATCAACTTAACATTAGGGCTTTGATTCAACCAAGTCATTAATGCATGCAAGGTTGAGTCTTGCCCTCTTTGTGCACTATATACACGGATGCTCAATGAAGAACACAGAAGTAGATACTCACAGAACAAGGAGGAAGAGAGAGTTCCATAGACATGGCAAAGGCCCTGGGAAGAGAGAGGAACCATTCAGCTGGTTGTTTACAGTTGTCCTTGTGAAGAAAAGAGAGCAGCTAAGCATGGATAGAAATGAGACATTGGAAGAGACACAAGCCTAATGCCAGCCTACAGATGAGATCAGAAGAAGCTGGATCCAAGTGGCCTTAAGAGAGGAGAGGAAGGCTGAACCCTCACAGACATTTCCTGCCACCTTGCATCAACAAGTGGCAACAGATTTTGAGTGAGAAAATACCTCTTACAGTACCTTGAGCTGGACTCTTTATGGCCTTTTAACTGAAAGCTTTTACCCTACATAATGATCCTTTATAAAAACGAACAGATTTCTGGTACTTTGCAACACACCCCATTGGCTAACTATACAACAGCCTTGTCAAAAATGACTTGACTAAAAATGTGAGGGTCAATTTCTGGATTCTGGATTTTTCTATCTTTAAGCAAATAATATGCTGTTTTTCCACTGTAGCTAAGTAATATGATTTAAAGTCAGAAACTGAGAGTTCTCCAATTCTGTTCTTTCTTAAGGCATTTTTGGGTCTCTGGGGCCTCTTCACTTTCCAAATAAATTTCATAATTGGATTTTCAATTTCTGCAAAAAATGTCTGCTGGAAGTTTTATTGGGATTGTGTTGAATCTGTAAATCAATTTTGATAGAATTGTCATCTTAACGGTATTTAGTTTTCCATCCCATGAAAATAGAATGCCCTCCATTTATTTAGTCTTCTTTACTATCTTTTAGAAACAATTTGCTATCTGAATACAGATCCTTTATGTCCTTAGATAACTTTATCCCTATATATTTGATTCTTTCTGTCCGTATTTTAAAGGGATTATTTTTTTACTTCCTATTCACTTTGCTCATTATTAGAGTATAGAAACACTATAGATTTTTGCCTATTAATTGTTCATCTGTCCTGCCACTTTGCTAAACTCTTCTATTAGTTCTAGTAGCTTGTGGATTTATCAGTACTTTCTAGATATATGAACATATCATGAGTTGATAGCAAAAGATTTATTTCTTGCTTCCCTATTTGGGGGAAATTTATTTTTTCTTGCCTAATTGCTCTAGCTAGCATGTTTAGCAATATATTGAATAACTGTGGAGACTTTGGGCATCCTTTTCTTGTTCCAGATCTCAATGGTGAATCTTTCTGTCTTTCACCATTGAGTACTATTTTAGCTGTGGAGTTTCATATATGCACTTTAAAATAATGACAGTTTCCCTCTATTCCTATCCTTTATATGGTTTTTACCAAGAAAACATGTATATTTTGTCAAATGTATTTTTGCATCATTTCAGAGGATCGTGTGATTTTTCTTCTTGAATTTGATGATATAGTGTATTACATTGATTATTTTCTAGTGCTAAACCCCCTTTCCATACTTGGTACAAAACCCACTGTTTTAATGGTGTATAATTCTATTCATGTGCTTTTGGACTTGTTTGCAAGAATTTTTTGAGACTTTTTGCATTTATATTCATTAGTAAATTGGTCTGTAATCTTTATTTTGTAATATCTTTCCTTGGCTATAGTTTTATTGTGATGATGGCTTCATAGAATGAGTTTACTAGTGTTCCCTCCAATTCAGTTTTTTTGAAGAAGCTGTGCAATACTGATATTAGATCTCTTTTAAATATGAAGTCATCTATCCCTTGACTTTTTGGGTGGATTTTTGTTTATTGTTTTAATTTCTTTGCTTGTGATTGGTTTGTTGAAGTCTTCTATTATTTTTTGTTTGTGTCAGAGTGGTTTATTTCTGAGTTTCTAGGAAATTTTCTATTTCTTCAATATTGTCTAGTTTATTGGAGGACATGTTTTCCTAGTACCCTCTATGATCTCTTTTATTTCTGGAGGGTCACTGGTAATGTCTCCCCTCTCATTTCTGGTTTTATTTATTTGCATCATGACTGTTTTTTTCTCTGTTAAGCTAGCTAAGACTTTATCACTTTTTGTCATGCCTCCTTTGCTTGAATTCTTACATATATTCTAACTTTCTTGTAATTAGTGAAAGTCTGGTTTATATATTTTTCATCAGTTTACTTTCAACCAATAATTTCTTGATTTTTAACTCTTTCTTCAATTTTAATATAAGCAGTGAAGGCTATAAACTTCACTCTCAGCACTTCCTTCACTGTATCCCATGAAGTTTGATATATTTTGTTCTCATTTATATTTGTCTCAGGATTTTACTAATTTTTCTTGCAACTTATTATTTGGCACTCTGATTATTTAAGAGTATGTTGTTTAACATCAATATGTTTGTGAATTTCCTGTTTTCAACCTTTTATTGTTTCCCAGCTTCATTTCATTATTATCATTGAAGGTGTTTCATATCATTTCAGTCTTTTAAAACTTATTGAGATCTGACTTATGACCCAAAATAATGTCTTTCCAGTAGAAAAATCTATTAGCTTTTGAGAATAATGCTGGTTTTTTGGGGGTGTAATGTACTATAAATGACTCTTAGGTCTAGTTCATTTATCATATTATTTAAGCTCTCTGCTTCTTTATTTAAGCTGTATACAGATATTCTAGACAAGGCTGAGACTGGTGTATTGAAGTCTCCAACTATTATTGTAGAGATATTTATGTCACCCTTCAGTTTTGCCTGTGTGTGCCTCAATTATTTTGGAGCACCTAGGTTAGGTGTATAAACATATATTATAATTTCTTCCTGATGGATTGTCCCATTTATTAATATATTTTTTCCTGCTTCATCCCTTATCACGGCTATACATTAAAGTCTAATTTGTCTGATAAAAACACTTCTCCAGACTATTTTTGATTACTCTTTGCTTCGGATATCTTTCCTTAAATTTTCAGTTTCTTCATGACTGTGTCCTTGCATCTAAGTTGATTCTCTTGTGGAAAGCATATAGAAGACACATATATTTTTAATATTTAATTTTATTTTTAAAGTTTTAGATTGCACAAATGTTACATAAAAATAAATGGGATTCCTATGTGCCCCACTCCCCACACACTTTCCCCCAATAACAACTTTAATTTGTGTGGTACATTTGCAAAAATTGAACACATATTGGAGCATTGCTACCAATGATCAAATATAGTTCACCTTATAGTTTACACTCTATCCCACACAATTTTGTATGTTATGACAAAATATACAATGGCCTGTATCCATCATTGCAATGTCAAGCAGGACAATTCCAATGTCCCAAAAGTGACCCCATATTGCACCTATTCTTCCCTCTACCTCCCCTCAAAACCTCTGATGGCCACTGCCTTTGTGTCAATGATAAAAGCCCTTCCATTGCCAGATTAAAAATAAATCTATAGTTGAATAATAAGAAGTCTACTTTAGTTCATTTTTCATTTCCAAATCTTGAGGACTTGGGGATGGTGATGACCACTCTGCTTCTAATTGAGAGGATGCCTCATTCTGATGGGGCAGATGGATAGAACTATCTTGCTTGCAGTTTCACACACACTCTGATACTTGGGATGGGTGTTGTTCATCATCAACTCCTTGTCAGTTGTCTTGGATGAATCCAATGTACTGGAAAGTAGGTGTTGCAACATGACTGAGATTCAGGACTCAACTGGCCTATGAATGGCCCCAAAATTTCAGTCTCTTGGACATATTTTCAACTAGTATTGTTTTAATTATAGGTTCAAATAAAAGGAACAGCATTGTCATTTGTAGGTAAACTATAATTGAGTTTAATTATTTTACTCTGAGGGAGTAGGGTGAACGGTTTTGATTGAACTCTCCATGGAATAAGGAGGTGGGTTGAAGGAAGGAGCAAGGGACCTCTGGGGATTTGCAGGTCAGTGGCTAAAACTACAATGTTGGAATATTCTTTTGGCAAATATGGCAGGGGCAAGTTCTCATGTAGGACATCAGTTTGGGGGTGTATATAGGACAGGGCACACCTGGGACACACATCTGTGAAATATGTAAGTGCTCATCTTGTCATCGTGCATTACATCAGTCAATGGGAACCTACACAATAAACAAGAAAATATTAAACGCCCATCCTGGAGAATACTGTACTCAATTAGAGGGACAATTATTCCTTGAGAACATAGGCAGTACCTGATAAAAGAAAACAGACCAATATGTCAAACACTAAATATTATTGCAAGTAACTTTGAATCTTATTTTGCAAATATTGAAATTCAGTGATGACCATAGGTTCTGAGGGGAGGGAGAGGGAAAAGAGACACAATGTCTAAAAATTTTATATTATTTCAATTTTTTACATTTTTTTGTATTTTGTTATTTTAAAAATAATTATTATTTCATTTTCTCATTAATTTTATTTTGTTATTTTCTTGGATTCATTTTTATAGAAGTT
>JAQZBX010048455.1:0-20206 GCA_029593785.1 Cabassous unicinctus
GTAATTTATTTAAAGAATTTAGCACAGTACCTGGAATGTTAAAGGAACTGAAGGAATGATAGTTAATTATCATTAGTCACATGAGTGTTCTTTTAGGAAGGGTGGGGAGGGGAGGCCTCTCTGAGAAGGTGACCTTTGAGAAGAGATCTGAATGAAGTGAATGTGGCTGGCTGGATGGAGCAGTTAAGAAGAGGGGTAGGAAATGACGCCCTAGGCAGTGTACTACATGGAGAAAGCACTCATCTGGAGGAGAGGGCGGCTCATTGTACTTTTTGCATAGCAGCCACACCATTCTAGGCCTTAATCCAGAAAAACTGTCCTAAGTATTCTGGGGGAAAAGGACTGAAGAAAGAAACTATAACAAATGGTAGAAGGAATCAGTAAATAAATCTTTGAAAATGGAGAGAATAAGGCAGCTGTGAATTCTAACCTAGTTTTATACAAGTCAACACAAATAGGGTGGAGGGTGTTTTCCCCCATTTTAGTGCAGCAGCTGGAGTGAAACAAAAGAACAATGACCACCAGATGGTGGCAGGGGACATCAGTAGACTGATCTGGATGGGGGGCTGATGTAGCTCAGTGGTTGAGCACCTGTTTCCCATGTATGAGGTCCTGGGTTCAATCCCTGGTACCTCCCAAAATAAACAAACTGATCTGGAGCTGAGACAGCCAGAAACTGCAACAGAAGAAATTAAAAGTTCCAAGTTAGAAGAAAATATGGTGATTCTCATTTTTTCAATAACAAATTTATTTTGAAATAATTTCAAACTTATAGGATAGTTGCAAAAATAATTCAAACCCAGATCAAGATGGCAGAGGGAGAAGCTTCAGGACTCTGTCCTCCCACAAAAGCTTTGAAGAACCAGCAGTAAATGGTGGAAACATCTTTCTTAAAGTTCCAGAAGACAGTTGTTTTAGTTAGCCAAAGGGCTGCCAATGCAAAGTACCAGAAATGTGATGGCTTTTATAAAGGGTATTTATTTGGGTTAAAAGCTTACAGTTCCAAGGCCATGAAAAATCTAACTCCAGGCACCGTAAGAGGTGCTTTCTGACCAAAGTCAGCTGCCATGTGCGAAGCAAATTGGCAGGTGATCTCTGCCTGGTCTCTGCCTTCCCCTCCAGACATCCTCTCTCAGGCTCAGCTGCTCTGCTTTTTCCTGATTTCAGCTGCAAGCTGGCATAGGGCTTGTTTCATTCCAGGCCTCCTATATCAGTCCTGGCTGTTTCAATCTCTTTCCAAGTTCAGCTGTAAGCTATCAGGTATATAGCAGGGCTGATCTCCGTGGGCCCAGCCTCTTTGGGGCTTCATGCTTAAGCAATCCTCTCTCAGATTGCAGAATCAAATATGCTGGCTCCCTCTTTCCTCTGTCTGAGCGTCTGTTTATATCAGACCCAGCAAGAGGGCAGAGACTCAATCTGAATCATACCACACTGAAGTAATCCAATTGAAAGCCCTAAAGCAATCTCTTCAGGTAATCTAATCAATGGCCCCTCAACTGAATTCAATGCAGTGAAAGGGTATCACACCCAGAGGAACAGATTAGTTTACAAACATAATCTTTTTCTTTTTGAGATTCATAAAATAAACTCAACTACCACAACAGTTAAAGGACTGTAGTAACAGAGTGCTGAATCAAGAAAAAGGCTACTTAAAATGGTAGGGTCTTGGGGCACCATGGCTGGTCCTGTCCCCACCCCTCACCTACTTTGTGGAAGCTGGCCTGCATTCCCAAAATGGATCTCTCGTCCCAGATCTGGAGAGGGCAGAATAACCATTGTGCCCATACTGGGCATGTGTATTTCTGGCCTGGTCTATCTGGTGATAGCCTGTCCCTAACTTGTCCTGCATGTAGAAGGCAGTTCACAGAGCTCTCCCACAGAATTCTGTGGGAGAGCAGTCAAATGGTTGCCTAGGGCAAGTGGTTGCTGGTTGTAGGACAAGGAGTATAGTACCTGGGACTGCAAGGAAACTGTTTCCTAGGGAAGAGGGAACATCTGTAACCATGTAATCAGGGGAATTCCCAAGGCTACCCGTATGCCTAGCACAAGATGCATGTATAGGAAAGGATCAGGGTGGTGCCTATACTTTGGCCTGGCTATTCTCTAAACTCATTGTATGGATAATAAGCTCTGTATGAGAACACTTGCACAGGTAAACACAACATGAACTTTCTCTACTTAGCCACTCTCAAGCATACAACTCCATGTTGTGCTACTCTCGCCACCATTCGTTACCTGAACACTCCATCACAGCAAGTAGAAACCCTGTACCCATTATGCATTAACTCTCCTTTCTCCCATTGCCCCATCCTAGTAAACTGCACTCTACTTTCTGTCTATGAATTTGCCTATTCTAGCTATTTCATATAAGTGGAATCAAACAATATATGTTCCTTTGTGTCTGACGTATTTCACTCAATATGATGTCTTCAAGGTTCATCTATGTAGTAACATGTATCAGAACTTCATTTCTTTTTAGGGCTGTATAATATTCCAATGTATGTATTAATCACATTTTGTTTATCCATTCATTGCTGATGGACCTTTGTGTTGCTTCCACCTTTTGGCTATGAACGTTGGTGTACAAGTGTCTGTTTGAGTCTCTGCTTTCAATTCTGAAGTAGGATTGCTGTTTATGGTACTTCTACATTTAACTTTTTGAGAATCCTCCAAACTATTTTCCATAGTGATTGCACTATTTTACTAAATACAACAATGTACTGAGGTTCCCATTTCTATGCAACTTTGTCAGCACTTGTTATTTTCTTTTTTCTTTTTTTTTTTTTTTTAATTTTTATAGTCATTCTAGTGGGTGTGATTTTGGTTTGCATTTCTCTAAAGGCCAATGACATTCATATTGTATGCTTGTTAGTGTCCCACAGGTCTCTTGGGCTCCATTTACTTTTCTTAATTCTCTTTTTCTTTTTGCTCCTCAGACTAAATAATTTGAATAATCTTAACTTCAAGTTCACTGATACCTTCTTCTGCCAGCTCCAGTTTGCTGTAGAACCCCTCTATGGAATTTCTAATTTCTGTTACTATGGTCTTCTGCCTTGTTTGGTTCATTTTCATATTTATATCTCTTTACTGATATTCTCTTTGTGTTCATCTGTTATTTTTCTGATTTCCTTCAGTACCTTGTCCATGTACTCCTTTAGCTCTTTGAACATACGTAGAACCATTAAAAAAATCTTTGTCTGGATTGTCCAAGCTCTGGTATTCCTTGTTGATGGTTTCTATTTCTTTATCCTTTTCCTTTCCTTAAGCCATTATTTCCTGTTTTTTTACATATTTTGTAATCTTTTGTCACAACCTGGACATTTTGACATTTTAATATGTTATCTCTTAAGTTTATACGTCAAGACATCTGTCCCTTAATCTTGTATCCAGCTAGTGTTATGACAGTGATTTCCTTAAATGCCAGGAGCTAACAAAAAAAGGAAAGAAGAAAAGAGAGAGAGAGAGAGAGAAGTAAAAAAGAGAGGAAGAGAGAAAGAGAAAGAGATGGAAGGAAGGAAGGAAGGGAGGGAGGAAGGAAGGGGAACCTCCATTCTCAGTCTTTGCATATTGGCCTGTGCCACTGCTCTCCTTCAGAGCTTATCTGTCCTAACAATAAGTTTAGAGAATAGCCCCAGGCAAAAGCATAGGGTAAGCATAGGGTGCTGTTGCAGTTTGGTAGTTTGATGTAATTATGAATTCCAAAAATAGATATTGAATTATGCTTGTAAACTGGTCTGCTAATCTGTGCATGATTAAGTTATGATCAGGGCGTTGACTGGGCCAAGTCAGTAGGGCGTTGAACCCCACCCCTTTGTGGGTGGGGAAATCAAATATAAAAGGCACGACAAAGGGCAGAGGGAGCAGTTTTTGAATTAAAGCAGTTTTGATGTTGGAGTCTTGAGCTGGAGCCCCGGGAAGTAAGAGAGCTTGGTTGTGAGGAAGGAGAGAAGGCCCCGGGATAGAGACAAGCCATTCACCTGACTGTCTACAGCTGGCCTTGTGGAGAGAAGCAAAGCCTAGAGAGCATGATAGTGTACAGCTAACATTGTGAAGGAAACAAAGGAGCTAAGCCTGGAGAGAAACGGAGCCCTGGGAAGAGAGGAACCCAAGAAGCATGAGCCCTGGCAAACGTCAGCAGCTGTCTTGCTCCAACATGTAGCAACAGACTTTGGTGAGGGAAGAAACTCATGCTTTATGGCCTGGTAACTGTGGACTTCTACCCCAAATAAATACCCTTTATAAAGACCAACTGATTTCTGGTATTTTGCATCAGCACCCCTTTTGGCTGACTAATACAGGTGCTTTCTTGTAGTTTCTGTTCATGCATCTTGTACTAGGCATGTGTGTGTGGCCTCAGGATTTCTCTGTTTACACAGATCCGTCCCTCTTTCCCTAGGAAACAGTGTTTCCTCACAGTCCTGGGGAAATGCCCTGTATGTCCCACAGACAGCAAACCTTTCCCCCAGGTAGCTGCAATTTGACCCTTCTACAACCTTCTGTAGGAGAACTCTGTGAGCTGCCTTTGACAAACAAAGCAGGTTCTGGGATGATGAGCTTGTGATGAGTGTCTGGTTCAGTCCTTTAGGCTGCCACCAGATTGGCACAGAAATACATGCTCTTACTATGGCGCACAAGGATTACTCTGCTTTCTCCAGAACATGTACCAAGGACCCCCCATGGGAGTGTAGGCCAGTTCTATGCTGAGCTAGAAGGGGATGGAAGAGGGGCCAGCCAGGGTGCCATGCAGTCTTACCATTTTTAAGTTGCCTTTTCCTTGATTAGGAACTTATCTGGTTACTGCAAACTTTTAACTGTTTTTCTGGAGCTTCGAGAAAGATGGTTCTGCCAGCTTTTTGCTGTTTAAAGCTTCTGTTGGTAGGCCGAGCCCTGGAGAAGCTCACTTGGCCATCTTGATGACTGGAAACATTCTTATTTGAGGATGTATGTGATAGAACTTTGTAAGCCACATTAAATAGGACGACAGTATCTGTGGCTGAGATGTCAGTGATTTCCGCTGGTTGGTTGGGATGGAGAGTTTATACATTCACCCACTGAGTAACTATTTATTGAGTGCATACTGGCCAGCTATTTATGCTAAATGCTAGAATAAAAATAATTAACATTGTGTTAGGCACTGTACAGAGATGAAACATAGATTATCTCATTTAATCTCATTTAATCCTCATGATAACCGTAAAGTAGGTACTATTATTGTTTCTATTTTACTGATGCAGAGGCTAAGGCTTAGAGAGGTTACACAACAAATGGTGGAGCTGGGATTCAATCCAGGCTGTCTTATTCCTAATCCATTACACTGAGTGCTGTGAGTTGTTATCTTGCACTTTCTTTTGTGGCCTTGGTGTACTCCAAGGTTAGTTTATCTAATGAAGAATGGGCTATACATGGTTTGTTAAACTGACCTTTGTATTTATAACTATCAGCTTTAAAGAGCCCAGTTATCAGTGGCCTGTTTGATTCTGCTTTTTTAAAAAAAAACTAATTTTATTGGTACATATTAATAAAGCATACAGTCATTCAAAGTGTACAACCAATGGTATTTGGTATAATCACATAGTTGTGCATTCATCACTTCAATCATTATTAGAGCAGTTTCATGATTTCAATAATAATAACAAACAAAAAACAAATAAATAAGAAAATTCTTCACCTCTCAGTCTCTGTTTCCCCTTTGATTCTGCTTTGAGAGCAGTGATAGAAACAATCACCTCCTGCCACATCACTGAACCATTCAGTCATTTGATGTTTACTATATACCTTTTATATGTCAAGTATATTCTTGTCCCCATCCCACCCCACTTTACCCCAAGACCTCAATTGGAGGCAAGTCTATAGAGAAGGGGAAATGGTCAGGTTGTTGGAGGAAGTTGAACTGTGAGGTAAAATTGAAAATGGTAGCATCATGGGCAGCAGAGATGGAGGGCAGCCTTAGGATGGGGAGGAGATGCAGGAGGTAATAATAAATATGACATAATAATAAAAGTGCCTAATGAACCCTGTGGTAAATTGAATCATGTCCCCCACAAAGGCATGTTCAAGCCCTAACCCCTTTTCCTATGGGTGTGAACGCATTTGTAACACAGGTTACAGGTCACCCTAAAGTAATAGGCTCTTCAGATTATAATGTGACAAAGAATAAAACAAAAAAAAAATCTAGCCATTTATTGAGAAATGGAATCTTTATGAATTTTTTAAAAAACACATGTGAGGAAGCGGATGTGACTCAAGCGATTGAGCCTATCACATGGGAGGTCCGTGGTTTGGTTCCCGGTGCCTCCTATAGAAGACAGCGAGCTAGTGCGACAGGAAGGTGCAGCAAGCTGACGCAACAAGAGACATAAGAAGAAAAACATGATGAGAGACACAACAAAGCAGGGAATGGAGGTGGCTTAAGTGATTAGCCACCTCCCTCCCACATCGGAGGTCCTGGGTTCAGTTTCCGGTGCCTCCTAAAGAAACAAAGAAGACAAACACACACAGCAAGTGCAAATAACAAGGGGGTGGAGAGAAATAAATAAATAAAATAAATCTTTTAAAAAAGTGTTAAATTTCCTGGAAATTTGGCTTTATTAAACAATATTTTATTTATTTAATGATGAGCCTTTATTCCATTTGTAAAATAACCCTCACATCCTTGGCATTGCTGATAATGGAAATGAAATTTACTGTAATTATTATTAGGATATTTTAATCAAAATGCCCACCTTCTTGCCAGCTAATCAAATCCTATCTGTGCCCCAAGGACCAGTCCAAATCCCATTCCTTGATGTCTTCTCAGATGACCCTAGCCCCCTAAAATATGGTTGCCTGGGTCCCACCCCTACAAACTGTGGCTTCAGAATTTTTGAAAGATCCCCACATGACTCTAATCTGCAATCAAGTTTGAGAACCACTGTGGTTGTCTTTACTTTTTTCTTTCTTCTGTGGTATTCAGTGAGGACTGCAGAACTTATTGTTTCACGCTCCTTAATTTTGTTTCCCCAATTACAAATTTAAGTTCCGTAAGGTTACTGAACGTACTATACTCCAGTGAATATTTATTTAAAATAGTGAAACTCTAAACCTAGATATTAAATATTATATAGTTTTCAATTTCCTCAATACATTGTCAATTTTCTAGACCATGGCTATAGAAAAAGTCCTTATTACAATATGATGATAGGTTCATCTATAATATTAGAATAGAGATAATGTCATAAATCGTGGCTTTGATTGCAAATGTCCCATTTATGAAATATATGCTTCTTCTTTACTAACACAAGGAAAGCTCGTCAAGCAGGTGATATCTTTCAGATGCCAACAGCATTACGGTGCTTTAGCATTTGCTGACATACTTTCTCTCCGTTTAAATTATTTGTGATGTAATGTTAAGAGAGATGTTGGAATATATAATTCCCCCTTTTCCTCCATTCTTCTGTCACTAAAGTCTGAGCCAAAGAAAAACTCACATACACCCTGCCCCTGACTCTTTTGCTATTGGGAAAAAACAATGGATGCTTTTTAGGGACTATTCTGGGGTACAGAACTACTATTCACAGGTACACGGATCCATGTTTTCAAGGCGACTGCTAGATGAAGTGCAGGGGCTAGAGAAATCACATTTTCCCTTTACATCTTTACATAGCTAAAATTTATTTTAAGTGACCACGCTAAATTTGAAGTACACACACATACACCTGGAATTGCTTCCACAGAAGAGGCAATGCATAAAAGGAAAAGAGTGAAGTAAGGTGCTGGTTCCAGCCCCTCCTTGCCCTTACTGCCAGTGATATGTGGGGACAACAGCTGGTTCAGCCACTCTGCTGCCCTTATAAGGTCCCCTCTCATTTTCAAGCATGTGCTAGACCCTCAGAGCACTGCTTTAAAAACCATGAGAAATTGAGAACATTATATGCTGTTTGCACAGGAAATTAGAGGTCTGTTTTATGCATGAATATATATCCAGCCTCTGGTCTTTTGCCTGACATAGTACATGCTCAATAAATATTGAATGAAAAGCAGGGGCAATTTTGTGGTTCACCTCAGGCAAAAGTACAAAACACCATAACTTCTTATTTGATGTGCTATATTCATTTCACTTCTGGCTTTTTTTTTCCTTGTATGTATTTTTAGTAGCCATTGTAAATGTTTTCTGGATAAAGATGAGGAGTAAATAAATAAATCATTGATGGCTTTCATAAAGGAACTTGTAAGTATGATGGAAGTAACCATTAACATAGAGGATGCCTTTATTGGTTTTAGGAATGATTTTATTTCACTAGAGGTGCTCTATCTCTTGATCATCAAATAGTTTAAAAAGTGGGCTGAAGATCTTGAAATGACCTCTCATACTCTTTCCCCTAATTCAGGATAGACCTAGACTTTTCTTTTTAAGCTCTTTGATCAACCTGGATACAATTGCCATGAAAGTTGACATGAGAAACGAACACAAACTAAAGAGAAGGCTAGCACTGAAGCAAATGCTGGAGCTCCTGACAGGCCTGCATTCTTGTGGGGGATATGTGGGTTTCCTGTAACTATAGGTCATAGAAGTGCTAACTAATGAGCAATTGTGAATGCGGGCAATTCAGAGGGTGTGGGGTGTTTCTTGCTGGAAGCACATGGTTGGTTGGTGCACTTGCAAATACCGAGTGTCTTCTATGTGCCAGACTGTTGTGGGAACCAGCGAATAAGACAAACCAGGTTCGAGCCTTTAATATTATGTATGTAAAGGGTTGTTTCGCCTCTGCCCAGTCCTTCCCAAGTGTTAGTGCTAAAGCTTTCCCTTCTACACCATCACTGCCCCTCTGGGTGTCAAGATCCCCTCTGGCCTGTATTCTAGAAAACTTAATATAAGGGGGCAGTTGTTTAACTGGACAATGGGGTTAGGGGCGCAAGTCTCAGGACACAGGCTTGCAATCTTCTGGTCAAGAGCCACAGCTATGTGCCGGTATATGTCAATGGAAGGACTATACCCACACCTCTCAATGACCAGACACACAGCTAAGGTGACCCCTTCACCCTGTTGCCTGCCATTAGATACACACTGAAATGTTTACAGATGAAATATGTCAAGTATTTGCTTCAAAACACTTGGGGACAAGTGGGGAGTAGCTAGGGGTATAAATGAAACAAGACCATAAGTTCATTGTTGAAGTTGGGTGATGGATACAAAGAGTTCATTATACTACTGTTTCTACTGTATTGTCTCTGATAGTAAAATTTTTTTTAAAATTAATCTTTGAAATAAAGAATACACAGTCTTTAGTCAGGAGGATTTGAGATGATGTGAGGAATATCAGAAAAACTGAGGCTAGGAAAAGGAGTTTGAAGGAGGAAGAGAGTTGAGCTCTAGTCACCACAGGTAACGATTCTCTAAAGTGGGAAAGCAGGGGACGTATCTGTCATGGATGGATGTAGACGAGTGTCAGGGAGACTCGTCATATTTGTGGTTAGGTGAAAAGGAGGTGTGTTCCAGTTACTACAGGGACTATCTCCAGTAGTGGGAAAGACTGAGGGTGGAAGACTGTCCCATCCACAGAAAATACTGAAGGGAGCCCATAAAAGCCAGCTCTGAGCAGCAGGCTTTGTGTCTTAGATACACATGTAGTCCACCTTCCTGTTTGACCTCTACCAACTCTTCCTTTCTGTTTTTCTCTGCTAATCCCTACTCTTCTTTATGACCTCTTAGAAATTATTTTCAGGATCACTTACCCTCTGACCACCGTCCCTACTACTCTTAGCCCTGCCATGTTTGGCCTGAAAAGAAAGTTGGATAAAGAATGTGCTGAGAAATGGCAAAAGACTCTAGATGTGCCCATTCTGATAATGCTGAGACAGAGTCCCAGACCAGAGAAGATCTGGGAGTGGAGCACAAATATGTGCTAATACTCCCTGTGAAGCCTGGGACACTGGGTCATTTAGATATATTAATAAAGCAGATCCAATGTTTGTTGATGCTATTCAACATGCTATTTGTACCCACACCTCTTTTTAAAACAGTGGCTACGAGTGCCTGTGGTGTGAAGCACTGAACCTTCAAATACCATGTTTTCCAAAATTGGTGAGTGAGGTTGGGACCAAACACCCTTCCCAACTCCAACACACATTGGAAAGTGGAAACCAGCCTCAAATTTTCATGCTATGGAGGCTTCCTAGGAAATCTGGAGCAAGTTATTTTGTTTGGGAAAATAAAGAGCTATGAGTTTAGTTGTTTCTCCTCAATTCTCAAATATGAAATCACCAAAAACGAGACTGAGACTCTGGGTAAGTAAAAAAACCGTCCTGGGACTTAATTTCCCCAACTATCAAATGAGTTAGACTAGATGATCTCTAAGGATTCCCCCTCAGCTTCAAACGTATGATTTCATGAAATACTGAAAACACACACCACCTTTTTATTACGGAAAATTTCAAAGACCCAAAAAGTAGAGAACATAAGGAACTCTCAATTACTTATCATCCCACTGCAACATATGTCCAATTTTGTTTTACCTAACCCTCTATCTACTCCTGCCTGTTGCCCCACTGCATTATTTTTTTGTTTTTCAGAGTCCATTGTGGCATTTTATTTGTATGTATGTATTACATGCCCAGAAAAAGAATCCCAGGATTTTCCCTCCTGTGTGTTTTTGTCTTTTGATTTCTGGAGGTCCACGATGCCAGCTGAGGTTGTCAGTACAATGACAGGACGGAAGCAGGTTATTCTGCCATTTTTCTGGATCTTTGTATTGCACATTGAATCTGGAACTAATCACTTCACACTTGTTTAACCTGCATGTGAGGTTTACAACAATTTTCACAGTTCTGTGATCATCAATGATTTCAAATTTGCCAGTGGCTTCATCCTTAGTTAGAAAGCGGACGATGACTGTGGAGCACAGCCTGATAAGAACCTGGCATTTGCCTCTTTTCTCAGCACTGTTTGATGCTCTTGAGAGCACTGGCCAGGATGTTCATGTGTACTTTTATGGCAGCACAGAAAGACAGACAAAAGGTCAGGGCATTATTTTTGGAAGTAAATTCTACACAGCATTTGAAATACATTTTAACAAGATTGATGGAGCAAAGATAGTCTATAAATAACAGATTAAATAAAGTCAGTCTTTCTACTTCTGAATACCTTCTCTTACAGCAATTGTAAACACTATCAAGATATTAAAGTAAGGTTGGATCACCATTATAGGATGCTAAGTATCATATGTTGGACCCAGTTATAATCACTGAAGGAAGAGCTACTAAGAATGAGCACATGCTATCTCCTAGGCACTTCTGTGCTGTATTAGATACCTAATGCTGTGTAACAAATTACTCTAAAATTTAGCTAGAAACCACAAACATTTATTATCTCATAGTTTACGTGAGTAAAGAATCCAGGAGGGGGTGGATGTGGCTCAAATTATTGGGTGTCCGTTTCCCATGTGCAGGGACCTGGGTTCGATCCCCGGGACCTCCCAGTAAAAGAAAGAAAAGGGGGATGGATGTGGCTCAAATGGTTGGGCATCCGTCTCCCATATGGAGGGACCTGGGTTCGATCCCTGGGACCTCCTGGTAAAAAAAAAAAAAAAAAAAAAAAAAAAAAATCTAGGAATGGTCTGGCCTAAGCTCTCATAAGGCTCCAAGCAGTGTTGGCTGGGGCTACAGTCATCTCAAACTCATCTTATGGAGAACCCACTTCTGAACTCACTCACATAGGCCTCACATAGTTCTCATAGGCTGATGTGGTAACTGGCTTCTCCTAGAGCAAACAATCCAAGGGAATGAGAGAGAGGACTTAAGACTGAAGCCACAGTGGTTTTTTTTATAACCTAATATCGGAAGTGATATCCCATAGCTTCTGATATATCCTATTTTAGAAGCCAGTCAATAAGTCCACCCCACAATCGAGGGGAGAGGATTTCACAAAAACTAGGAGACCGGGACCACTGAAAGCCATCTGAGAGGCTGCATATTACATGTGTTAAGTCTTGATTATGGAGCTGGTCTGTTTGATAGTCATAGCTCCTTGCAAATTATTAATGATCTTAATTCTTAACAATTACTCTACCCATGTTACAGATGAGGGAAGGTTAAGTAACTGCCCAAAGATGGAGTGGAAGAAAGTGAGGGAAGCATAGACCAATTCATTTCAGTTATTCATCATATAGATATGATGAATATACTTTGTTTACAAGGACAGTCATCATATATTTTTGAGTACCTACCATATATGAGATACTTTGCCAGGTACTGGGGACCTGGAAGAGAACATGACAGATGAGAACCTTGCCTCACAGGACTTACAATCTACCATGAAAGTCAGATATTAATAAATTACAAAAATAATTATAATAATCAGATTAAACTATTAATATCTTAGTTTGCCAGGGCTGCTGTAACAAAATACCACAGACTGGCTGGCTTAAACAACAGGAATTTATTGTCTCACAGTTTTGGAGGCTGGAAGTCCAAAATCAAGGTATCAGCAAGACATAAGTTCCTCTGAAAACTGTAGTGTTCAGTGGTGGCTTGAGGATAGTTGATTTTTGCCTCTGTCCCATGATGGTCTGTCTTTTTTGGTCTCTTTTTCTACTCCGTCTCCTGC
This sequence comes from Cabassous unicinctus, assembly GCA_029593785.1. Lineage (NCBI taxonomy): Eukaryota > Metazoa > Chordata > Mammalia > Cingulata > Chlamyphoridae > Cabassous > Cabassous unicinctus. The sequence continues at coordinate 12,581 of JAQZBX010048455.1, forward strand.
TCAGTCTTTTGTGTGTCTACCTGGATTTCCTCCGCTTATAAGATCATCAGTCTGGATTAAGGCCCATCCTCATTCAATTTGGCCTCTTCTAGACAGGATCTTTAAAGATCCTATTTACAAATGAGTTCTTACCCACAGGACCAGGGGTTAGGACTTGAACATGCCTTTGTGGGGGGAACATGATTCAATTTACCACAACTAGATTCACAGTGTTTCTGTTAAACACAGAGTTGAACGAAACTGAGAAAAAGAAATACAGTGGTATAAAGGACTTTGAATATTCCTGTGAAAAGCAATGTTTAGAAGTTTTCAGAGAACAAACAGGAAGATGAAAATGATGTGGTATGCTGCAGCACTGAAGATGGCTACCAAAAATATCCTGCTTATTTTAAGAACATTTTCAATCTCTCCATTCAACCTCTTTGCATAGCAGATCCAAGATCTGTAGAAAGTCAACACCAAGCCCAGTCTGAAAGTAGCAAGAACAAGCTTTCTGCTAAGTGTATTGTATATTCCCTTCATCAATGGGCTGAGTAATTCTTCTTATGCATTTTATATATGCTCAAATGACTCTATGATACTATAATGATTAAAATGATTATGTTGTTATTGGACTTCCAAATGCCCCTACCACTTTCTAGGCAGTCAAATATTTTGTCTGTTAAAAATTAAAAAGAACTTATTTCAGTTCTAGGCATGTAAGAGTGAAGTTGAGAAGGTTGCTGAATCAAGAAACTTCCAGACCTAAGAATAGCTACCTCAGAAAAAAATTAGCACCAAATGTTCATTCTATGACACTTTGGGTAGAAAATGACAATGAAAATCTATGGTAAATCTATAGAGCAATTAAAATTGTGAAAAAAATTTAAAGAAATTCTCAAATCCTTCACATCTCAAATTGAGAAAAATCTGTCAATTAAATGGAAGAGATATATTGACTTTCATTTTTCATTTCTGTGGGTGCAAAAAACTGGGAAAAGAGGAAAAAAAATCTCTCAACCCCTGAGTATTAATGACATGCACACATTAAGAAATCTTTTCTGTATGAAATATTTTAAAACTATAAATTAGTCTGCATTCAGGGAAGGAAGGACAAGAAGTCCACAAACTAAATTTCAAACTATTAGTTACTTTTTAAACTTCTGTTATCCAGACTGTCAATAATAGAGATTGGTTTCCATTGGGCACTTTTAGCCAAACCCACTCCAAACTATTATTAATAAGTCTTATTTCTATTGCTGTGCATTTCTTCTAAATCAATTTTGACTGCTGATGTGGTTAGGAAAATAGTTTCTATTATCATCTACAACCTCAGATTCAAAAGCAAATTGACAACGGTAATACCACACTTTTTAGCACCAATACATATCGAATAAAGAGAATAATTCTCAGGAAAATGATCATTATGTGTGTGAATACTCACCAGATATGCACATATTTTACCAATTCTAACTTTGACCTGCCATGGAATCTGTGAAGTCACCAGTATTTTATTATTTTGCCAGTATGCAAAAAAGTTGTCCTTATTTGTTTAAAACCATTTGCTTCTTCTCGAATAACAAGTTGTTATTCTTTCTCATTTACTATAACGACGTTGAAATGTCAGAAAATATCTTGTAATTTTTGCATTACTCGAAACCGAGAAATGATTCTTGCATGCGTCTTCGTAGATAAGGCAGCCACACTTCGGAGGTAAGAGTCCAGATTATTTAAACGAGCAATTTCCACATTCGGAACTCCCAACCTGAAATCTCGGCTAAGGGTGCGACACCCAGCGCGGTCACGGTCTCATCCGGGGCGCTGCAGCCGGGGAAAACGCTTCGGGAAGCACCAGCCGGCGGGCCTCTCCCCGGCCCCGCAGACCCGCGGTCCCGCGTGGGAATTCCAATTCCCACCCTGGTAAGTGAACTTCTCGTGTAGAGACCTGCCTCCATCCCGGGACTGCCCGTGGTCACCTTGAGCCACTCGGCTACACGTTCCCCGCCTTCGAAAAACCCGAACAGGGCAGTCGCCACCTGCCCACACATCGCGACACCACGCCCCGCAGGGAGGGGTGCGCGGCAGCGCGGTGGGCTTTCTCCTCAGCTCAGTCTCTGGGTCGGCGCCAACGCGTGGAGAGGAGGGGGGGGTGTCTTTCCGGTCGGCATCGCTAGAACCCGGCGCCTTGCGGGGGTCGCGGCCAGGGAAAGGGAGTCGCGGTTGAGCCGCCCCTGCTCTCCCGGGGGCGGGTCTCCAGCGCTGCCCCTCCCCCGGGCCCTCCCTTCCCCACCCCTCCCCCACGCCCTTCTCCACCCACCCCCGCAGTAGGAAAGGGAGCGGGAGGGGGTAAGGAAAGTGCTGTTCTCTGGAAAGGGGAGGAAGGAGGGGGAGGAAAAAAAGAAAAGGGGAACAGAAACATGGCCTTCGGCTGCTGGGGCGGCTTCGCTGCAGGCAGCTCCTGAGCGGCCCGCTGCTCGCACGGCCCGCGGCCTCCCGTGAGCCGAGGCGCTGGCGCGGACTGGCGCTCCCGGCCGCTCCCCCTCGCCGCGTGCGGCGGCCCTCGACTCCGAGCCCGTGAGGCGGCGCAGGCGCAGATCGGGCCGTGGCGGCGGGGCCGCTGGAGCTAGTACCCCGCCCGGCCCTGCCGAGGGCGCGCAGGCCGCGAAGCCGGCGCTTTCATGCCTTAGGAAGGGGCTGTGTCGGGGCGGCGCTGAAGGAGGGGCGGGCAGCAGGTGAGTCGGCGGCGAGGGCCCTTCGCGGAGGAGTCCTGCGCCGGGCCCGCGCCCCGGAGCAGCGAGAGAGCTGGGCAGGTAGCAACTCGGAGAGCTGAGCTCCAAGTGGCCGGCCCGCGAGGGTCGCCGAGGAGACGAGAGTGGCGGGGACTGGCATTCCAGACCTTGTTTCTCCGCGGCTCCCGGGGGCGGGGAGTCCCCGGAGCCTGAGAGGTGAGGCTGCTCCAAGGAGGGCCTCCCCGCGCCTCCGCCCGCGCCCCTGCGTACCACTGCGTAGAAGCGCGGGGGGCCCGGGCGGGAGGGGCCCGCGGCTACGCCCTCCGGGTGGGGAGTGGGAGCGGGCCGGAGGTTCCCGGGGCGGGGGGGACGGGGACCGAGAACAGGCGGAGAACCAGGACCCGGGTGGTGGAGGTGGTCCCTAGAGAGGTCTGGGGGCCCGAGGGGCTCGTGGAGCGGAGCAAGCGAAGGGCAGGGGGACCGGGCAGGTGCCGCAGGTGAATTGAGGGCATTTCCTCTGCCTTACGGTGGCGGATTCTCAGGGCTTCTTTGTCCAGGATGACATGGAAAAGCAGTTTCCATTCAACTCGGGAGTGACTAAACACAAATAAAACCAACTAATGAGCCTCTTATGCTGACTCCTGTAAAGAGCTGTAACTTTTCTGCTGTCAGTTCTTTTTTCCCCTTCTCTTTTTCTGCTTCTTAGGCCTTTTCCTTCCCGAAAGCCGTGCTTCATCAGAACAAATAAGGAATGACCCAGTTTTTAAATAGTCCCCCCTCCCACCTCGAATTATGTGTTTGTTTCACACGGGAAAATGGAGGGCAGTTATCGCAGTTACTTATGTAGACGTGAGGGAAAGTGTCATCTATATTAGTGAACCCGCAGCTGTTTGTGTACTTTTGCCTCCGAGAGATTGTCAACATTTTAGCCTGAGAAATGGACTTATTGTGCCAGCTTAATTGTGTGCAAACCTTCCGTCCCACTGTTTAGAGGGTGAAGAATATAGTAAGCTAGAGGAAGTTAGTGTTAACACGTTAAGTTCGCAATAAATATTTGATTTGAGGTGATAATGTGTATTAAACTACCTGAAATGCCTAGTGTTGGTATGATTTTCTGTGCACACGTGATAAGAGCAAAATTAGTTACAAAAGGAAAACTTCATCTCTGAGCATTAAAGGATACCTGTTCTTAATCAGTGTAATTATGAAGAAAGCCTATATTTTATACTCTGCCCTGTTCTTTGTATTACAGTGAGAGTTGGTGAACTCCTTCTTGGTGTGAGGCTGGGAACTCAGAAACGAACTTATATTTGTGTTCATGTAGATGATCTGCCCCTCACATAGGCTTGCCTTGGTTTGTTTTTCTAGTACTGACAAAGAGTTTTCTGGTACTAAATCCACACTTATCTCCCATTGGTTATGTCCTGTGGCCATTTTGCAAAAGTGTTGATTGGAATTCGGGACCTTATCTTTTGTATTACTGATTTTGTGAACTGATTATATGGCAGTTGGCTTTGGCCATAGTACCTCACTTAATGTATTATTGTTTAGATTTGTTATTTTGCATCATAGAAAAACTGTGATGTTAGAAATGTTGAAGGTGCCCATTAATTTTACCTTTAGAATGTCAGAAGTAATACAGTTCTTGTATTATAATAGTATTATGAAGTAATTTTACTCCTGTATAATTTGTAAGTAATTGCATTCTGTTGTTGAGAGTAAATATAATGTTTTATAGTATAAACTTGAACTTTTTTTTTAGATAAATAAATTGGCAGAAGAGTTGGCTTGCAGAGACTTCTTAAAACGCAAATGTTTTAAATTACGAGGAACTGCAATGATGTGTAGGCTGTAACGATTCATGGTGTCAGAACTTTGAAGGTTATTTGGTTGAGGTGCTCTCTATAAAGAAACATGTTAAATATCTGCAATAAAAGCTAATTTGTAGCTATACAAAAAGGATTTTTACATAACCCAAAAGATAACACACATTTGCTCTTTATCTGCCATTAAGTCTAAAATATCTCATTTTCATTAGCGTTTCCTGCCAATACAAATACTACTTTTGCACTGGTTTTGCTGTTTAGTTTGCAAGTTAGGTTTCAGTCTTACCCTTGCATCTTAAGTACAGGTTGTAAAGTAAAAAGAAAGTTGCTGAGTCAGAGGCAGGTTGTCTCATTTTGTCTTTCTGATTTGCAAAATGGAATTGCTGCTGTGATTTGACTTTCTAATATAGTGTGCTTGCTAAAATGTAAATTGTAAGGGCAAATAAGCTTTCATAATATATAAATTAAAATTTTATCTTCTCTCTTCCAGTGACACAAGTTGTACCTCTTTCAGATTGTCACTTTGACAGATAGACATGTACTAATGGGATGCCTTGTTGGAATGGGAGGATCCGTTATAAGAGTTTTAACTTGGGAAAAGAGTTTTACATACTACAGCTAGTGTAATACGTTAGGGCTTTAGCATCAGATTGTAGAAAATTCCAAAATCACATAATTTTACTGTCTGAAATTTAAAATTTAGTATTTTGTGGGAAGAAGTCAGGTAGTTTATAAACTTTAAAATTTTTTTCTACTTATGGAAGTATATGGATATGGAAGAGCTTAATGTGGTATTTGAGCTTTTTTTTTTTTTTTTTAAACTAGGAAAGACTATAACATGATTAAAGGAATTTAAAAGAAAAAAGTTATTCCCACCTATCTTACATTTACATTTTTCTGCATTTTAATCCTAATATATTAGTATAATATACTAGTCCTATATATAGTTGTATATAATTCTGTGGTTAATGTTCATACAATTGTCTTTTTAAACCTACAATGCTTTCCCTGGTGCTACATGTTACTATTTTTTATGGATATGTAGTAGCCCAAAGTTTTACTGCCACAATTTATTTAACCATTTCTCTATCTCTGAATACTTTAGTAATTCCAAGTTTTACTCTTAAAATAATGCTGTAATGAAATCATTTCACTAATAGGATACTTCAAATTAATTTTTAAACTTTGTGTTATGGAAACTTTCAAACATAACATAAAAGTATAGATAATATTATAATGAACCCCCATGTGCCCATCCCTCAGCTTTAGTAATTTTCAACATTTTACAGTCCCTAAACTAAATTTGATGCTCATTTATAGTGATCATGTTAGCCTTTTTAGTTAAGATACTTGTTTCTTCTTCCTTTTCATGATATTTTTCTTTCTGTATTAATTTTATTAACCTTATTCACATACTAGATTTTAAGCTACAACATACATTTTTTGTAAAAGTAAACTTTGAACTACTTCCTTTAAATTCCAATAGTTAGGGCTAATGCAATATAGTATTGAACTGAGAACTGAATTAAAGCAAGATGAAAACTTATAGTTGTGCATGTGCAACTTGAATTCATTGAGTGGAATTAAAATATAAATTAATAATTATCTTGTTATTGACCTATAAGTTTCTGTGCTCATTAATTTTACCTTTATAATGTCAGAAGTAATATAGTTCTTGTATTATAATAGTATTATGGTACTTAAATGAGTCTAAGTGTACCTTATTTCAATCAAACTTAATATATACAAATTCAAATTTATAATATTTAAGCTTACAGAGGAGTCACTTTATAGGGTTTTTAAAAAATCTTAGAAATATTTTAAAGGATTCCTGGAATCTGGTTCTTTAAGTGTAAATATGCAGTTCATTTATGTCTTAATTTAGGGATGGCTAGATCCTAAAAGCATAAATATTGTAAGACTATTTAATTTTAAAATCATGCATAAAATACAAAGGTCCCATTCATCACCCTATTATTAACACTTTGCTTTGGTGTGGAACATTTGTTACAATTGATGAAAGCACTTTTTTATAGTTATGCTATTAACTGTAGTCCATGGTTTAACTTAAGGTTCACAGTTTGTGTTGTGCAGTTCCATGAAATTTTTTTTTTTTAATTTCTATTCTAGTGTCATATATACAACCTAAAACCCCCCTTTTAACCACATTCAAGTATATAATTCAGTGCTGTTAATTACATTAGACAATGTTGTGCTACCATCACCACCACCCATTATCAAAACATTTTCATCGTCCCAAATAGAAACTCTGCGTTTGAAGCCTTAACTCCCTATTCCCTGCCCCTAACCTGTCCTATGGTAACCTATGTTCTAGATTCTGATTTTATGAATTTGCCTTTTTCTAATTATTTCATATCAGTGAGTTCATACAGTATTTGTCCTTTCTTGCTTATTTCATGCAACATGAAGTCTTCAGGGTTCATCCATGTTGTTGCATGTATCAGGACTTCATTCCTTTTTATGAATGAATAATATTCCATTGTATGTATGTTCCACATTTTGTTTATGCATTCATCAGCTGTTGGACACTTTTGGCAATTGTCAATAATACAGCTGTGAACATCAATGTGCAAATATCTGTTTGAGTCTCTGCTTTCAATTCTTTTGGGTATATACCTAGCAGAGGGATTGCTGGGTCATATGTAATTCTATACTTGGCTTTCTGAAGAACTCCCAAACTATTTTCCACAGTGGCTGCACCATTTTACAATGAATGAGTGTTCCTATTTCTCCACACCCTCTCCAACACTTGTAACTTTCTAATTCTTTTAATAGTTGTAATTCTAGTAGGTGTGATAGCATCTCATTTTGGTTTTGACTTGCATTTTCCTAATAGCTAATGATATTGAGCATCTTTTCATGTGCTTTTGGCCATTTTGTATATCTTTGTTGGAGAAATGTCTATTCAAATCTTTGGCCCATTTTAAAAATGGGTTGTTTGTCTTTTTATTGTTAAGTTATAGGATTTCTTTATATATTTTGGATATTAAACCTTTATTGGACATGTGATGTATTAGTCTGCCAAAGGGGTGCTGAAGCAAAGTACCAGAAATCTGTTGGCTTTTATAAAG